>ML807049.1:288011-299300 GCA_009831015.1 Picea engelmannii | reverse complement strand
TCACAAATTTTGCCTCAATATCATCTAATTCTGAATCAGTATTCTTGTCTGCTTTAAATGATGCTTCTCTAGTAATGGATTTATCTTTGCTAATTCTCATTTCATATGCAGTTAAAGTTCCTAGAAGTTGATCAATGGACAGATTTTTAAGATCATTTAGTTCTTCTATTGCAGAGACTTTTGGATTAAATTTATCAGGCAGAGATCTTAAAATCTTCTGAACTAAGAGTGATTCTTCAAACTTCTCACCAAGACCCTTCATGGAATTCACAAGTTCTTCAACTCTTAAAAAATACTTGCTAACTGTTTCATCTTTATTCATCTTTAGTTGTTCAAACTTCAACCTAAATGTTTGAATTTTAACATCTTTTACTTTCTCATTTCCTTCATAGCTGCTAATAAGTTTTTCCCACATTTCTTTGGTAGTTTGAAGATGCATCACCTTTACAAACTCAGCTTCTGCAAGTCCATTCAAGATAGCATTCATTACCTTAGAATTAAAGATAAATTCTAACTTATCATCCTTGGAGGCTAGCACAACAGGATTTATGTATCCAGTCTCTACTACATCCCAAACATCAGCACCTAAGGCCATTAGGTATGTTCTCATTCTAACCTTCCAAAAGGAAAAATTTGTTCCATCAAATAGAGGAGGCTTATTGGTTGAAGTCCCTTCATGACTTGTCATGTTTAAGCTTACATATCTACCTTTAAATAAAAGGAACCTACTCTAATACCAATTGTTGAAATTACAAATACAACTGAGAGGGGTGGGGGTGAATCAGTTGTTACTGTGCTTAAACAATTTTAACAATAAAACTATTTTTAATATTTCTCCAAGTGACCATCAATATTATACTACATATGGACAACATAAATAATAAGCATCACTCACACATAATATATACAAAGAGACATATTTTCATGAGGAAACCCATAAAGGGAGAAAACCTCTTCTTCTTCGAAATGATAGGTAGACTTTTAAGTTCTGTACATCATCTTTAATTGAGCACTAACTCAATGTGAGGCTACTACCTCTGTTTTACAAGCTCCAACTTGTTTGAGAGCACCAACTCTCTGGTTTCTATAGTACCCACTGGAAGGAAGCACCAAATCCCCGAGTGTTACAGCACCAACTGGATGGAAGCACCAACTTCCAGTTACACAAGCACCAACTTGTATAACAGAGAACAATTGTTCTCCCTTGCACTACCCTGCCACCCTGGTTTTTCTGGATGCAACCAGATGGAAGCTACAACTCACTGTGTTCAAGAACCCACTTGAACTTCTGAGGAAAAAAATCCTCCCTAGCACCTACCTACCACCCTTATTACAAATAAATGATTGAATAACCAACAACACAGATAAATCAATTCTTACCACTTCTTCACTGTTCTGCAATTCTTCTCTGCTACACTATTCTTCTGCTTTGTTTGTCTCTTTCTATCTGTTCTATCTCTGTCCTTCTCATGCTTTTTGATATGTGCACATTTTTCTCTCTTCACCTTTTCTCTTCTTTTCCTTATCTCTGAGCTTTCTTCACACTGTGCATACTGTAGTTTTACGTTTCTACAGTTCAACTCATTTTTCAGTCAAAACAACCAACCATGCATAGTCTCTATGTTTTTCTTTTATGTACCACCATGACGACAGTTACACTTCATATCTTCTTAGGCAAAGAAAATGTCTCAGCAACTGAAACACCAACCGATCAAGAATCATGAATCAGTTTTGCTAACTGATTCATAACTGTTCAATTAATTGTGAGATGGAACAATAGCCCTCCGATCATATTCAAGTTCACCTGCACCGTTGGATTAAAAAGATGGATCTTGTGCTTATTTCGCCATTTCGAAATTCGACATTTCGGCATTTCAACATTCCTCGTGATGCGATAACTTGACACTCCATGTCGCGATCCCCGAAACTCCAAAAGAAGAGCTTAGCTAGACTAGCTTTGATCATTTTGGCATTTCTCATTTCAGCATTTCGTGATTTCGCATGTTGCAAATTTCTGATGCGAGCATCTCGACTCTCCAAGTCGTGATCTCTGAAATGGATTTTAGTTGTTAGCACCTTCCACAATTTTTCATTTCAGCATTTTGCGATTTCTCATGTCGCGAATTTCTGATGTGAGCATCTCGACTCTCCAAGTTGCGATCTCCGAAATGGAGTTTAGTTGTTAGCACCTTCCACAATTTCTCATTTCAGCATTTCGCGATTTCGACACTCTTGATATGAGATTTCTTGACAACAACACCTCCCGGTCTGCGAAACTCCGAAATGGATTCAGATCAACTTTTTGATTTTTCGCACTTCGTAATTTCGGGCTTCCTTTCGTGAGAGTCCTTGACATCTCCAAATCCTGGTATCCGAACCTCCGGTATGGAGTCTTTGACATTTCGTGATTTCTCATTTCGTGACTTCGGGTTTCATGACTTCGAGACTCGTGTGATGAAGAGTCTTGACTCTTGACTCCTCCAAGTCCTGGTATCCGAAATTCTGGTAGATGTGCCTGTTTCGGGATTTTGGGGTTTCGCATTTCGCGACTTCAGGACTCCTATGTTGGAGAGTCTTGACTCTTGACTTCTCAATCTCCTGGTAACCAAAACCTACACCAAAAGGTGTTTTTCACATTTCGACACTTCGACATTTCGCGTGTCGTGAATTCGAGAGGTTAGGGAACCCCGTTCCTTTGACTTTCCAGTCAGCGAAATGACGATCTTTCGCCACGTGTCCTATGGACCCAATGGTCTAGATATTATCGAAACTTCATGGGCCTTCGTCGTGTCTTATCAACAGTCCAGATCAATCCTTGATCCGATGGTTAGGAATATATCATGAATTCACAAGTCTTCATTGTGCCTGATTCAGGATTTCGGTGTTTCGCATTTCACAACTTCGGGACTCCTGTGGTGAAGTGTTTCTACACTTTCAACACCCGGTATCCGAAACTTCGATTTTCCAATCTGCGAAACTCTGAAAGGGAGTTATTTGACATGCTTTGACCTTTCGCATTTCTGGATTTTTGCCATGCAATCATCGTTGCGTTGATGGTCTTGCCACTTTCTCTTCTTCATCATCATTTGGCTGAGCTTGCCATCAATGACAAACAAATACTCTGCCTTCTGTCTGAAAACATTCCAATAGTAAGAAGGGGATGAGATAGAGTGGGTGGAAAAGTTATGTTGATGACCTTCTTAACGGACTTACACCTTGGTGCAAGCTCCCACAAATTAAACGTGGGTATACCCTCCAAGGAGCCTGAGTGAGTTTGGCCAATGTCGATTCCATTTACCGTGAAGACTTTCCCCTCCACAGTCACCTCATGTAAAGACTCTAAAGAGATAGGCTACTAAGGTTACTAATTATGACAATGATGCCTGGGGAAACAATCGAAAACCCAATTCACATGCAAAGGTAGGGTATCTATCCCAAAATCAACTTGAGAAGGTCCCCAAAATATTTTCTTCTCAAGTGACCCCCAATAATACACACAATCTCTACACTAAGACCGACAAAGCAGGGTGAATAACTCTTCCAGTCCTAATGTGACCTCATGATTGACCCTTGTGTTAGAAGGGCTTCCCAGGACAAAATGTAGTAAGTGGATTTGAACTCTCCCTATCATAAGATACTATGTTTGTTTGATATCTTTGGAAAGTTATCCTTTCAACCTATTCCAAATCCCTACAACTAATCTAATGTAGGTTTGCTACCAGAAAATATAAAAATGTCTAATCAATTTTTATAAGCACTTTATTTTAAGTTTTTTGTTACTCAAGAGGAAAATGGCATGGACTAAATGATGTTTTGACCGACTCTAAACAATGCAAAGAAATTAGAATGAAAATATTTCACTTCGATGAAAGCTATATTATGAGAAGGAGAAAACATTTATCATTCCCAGATGCACAATGTCCCAAAATGTTATTAAAGTCATAAATATCAAGAAATGAGACAAAATGACTGTACACCAATACACGATTCTTGGCCCCGCAAACAAAAAAATGCCAAGGCCAAAAATGTCAAGAACAAAAATGCCAAAAACCATGCAATTTTTCTATTTCCAATGCAAAGATGCCCCGAAACTAATGCAAAGCAAGAAATTAAATTTTTTTGTTTCAAAGATACACTAAAAGAAATAACGAGCTTCTTCAAGACAAAATAAACCCATACTACAATTTTTCTCTTAACATGAACTATTCAAAAAAATAAGTGTTCTTTCACTAAACAATTCTAAAGAAAAACAATGCTTTGTAACTGAAAGACACTCAAAGCAAGAGATCAGATATTTCAAAAGAAAACAAGCTAAAACAAAGAAAATATGGATAAAACTGGATCCAAAGCTGTCAAGCAGACTGTAACCAAATCCAACAAATCACCCCAAACAATTATCACAGGTTTGGGTAGGGAAAACATTCGAAAATTAAAAAATTTCACAAAATCGTCGTGGGCTACCAACTAACATAGTGCGATGATCCTAGATCGTCGCAGGTCAGATAATAGTACAGTGCGACGACATCGCACTATGTCTAATAGGTAGAGTGTGTTGATCCTAGATCATCACATTGTCTCTCAAAGAAAGGTGCGACGATCAAAGGAAAAATGGAAAAAATAAAAAGAATGAAGTTTTTCCAGTGAAATTAAACAGTCAAAGAGTTCATCTGGATCTCCCAGTGACTCAGAAAACAAAACCCAGGCAATCAAATAAATAAAGAAAGACTACTAGGAAAGAAATCTATTCCCTAGTATGGTCACCAATTTTGTTATCAGAAAAATTGGTAAGTGTAGACACAAACTGATCTCCCTAGTTTCACCCCAAAACTAGAACAAAACAAGACATACTATAAAACTTTCCCTAAGTTTCAATCATTAAGCATACTAACTTACAAGAGATAAATGTCATACCTTTTAAATTTATTTTGTCCTCGCTAGTGTCATTCTCACTCCATTCTAAGGCTTATGGGATGCTCAACTTGTAAAGAAACAATGTATACTCAACAAAACCTATGTATGTGATCAAGGAGTCATAAAATAAAATAAGAATAATTTTATGGGAAATAAATTTATCACTATATTAAAAATATGAAAATGAGAATACAACCAAGGACTTGATGTTGTAAGGTCCCTTCCAACAGTCCCTTCATTCTGACACACTTCTACTCCATGGATTAAGATATCAACAATCTATCTTGACAAAGCAAAGCTCAAAGCCAACATACAAGCTCCAAAAACTCCAAGCTACAAAACTCAAGAACATTCCAACATTCCCAAGCTAACTTTTCCCATGAGAACTCTTCTACTTTTATAATCTTAAAAGGATAGGGTGAGGAGTTTAGGATGATCCCATGTGATATTAGGGATGCGACTCAGATCCAAACTGATCGGAGGCCAACTCACCATCGAAGCTTCTATTCTAGAACTTTCAAGAAATTCCTCTTTTTCCTTCATAAGAAAAATTGTCACGGCCTTAATATTGAGAAAATTGCGACGACATTGCAGGACATTGTGGTGCAACCTACAATTATCCTATATCCCCTCACCCTTAACATTAATCAAGGTGCGATGATCCCTTTTACTAAGGTTTTTGACAAAGGAAAAGTATAATTTAATTTCTCTGGAAAAAGTATCTTCATTCTTCTTCAGGGATTAAGGAAATTGATCCTTCTAAAGACAAAGGATAGGTTTACATCATTAACAGTCATAGGGGTGATGAAAATAATGTGTAACACCTCTCCCTATTTTAGAACTTAAGTTCTGTGAATTGGAGGGTGCTCCCTTCAAACCAGCTGTCCAAGTGACCATGGGCTCATGCCCACAACTTTAATCCAAATATTGGCTAGGAGTTAAAGGGTGTAGCCTCTGGAGATTCATAAAGTTCCATAGGACCAAGCCCATGGAACCCTTCACTACACTAAAAAAGGAGCTAAGTTGTTCAAGACTCTAGGGCGAATGAAAAATGCACATCCAAATACGTTGAAAGTGACCTGTAGGACCTATAGCTTGATAGATGATCGATAGTTGGTGGTCATTTACCCGTAATTGTGGGATTTGTCCCCTTGCTAAACCCCAATCATCTTCTAAATTGCGTAGTGATGGGAGTCATAGATATGAGGGTATTCAGGTCTCCCTTGACCAATGGATCGATGCCGTGGTCATTTTAGTGTTGATTACTTTGGGAGAAAAGAGGTGTTATAACACCAAAACCCCTAAATGATAGAGTTGTGAAGAATTGTGGGTTGTCGATCTTCAGATCCTTTAGGATCCCTCTCATTCGTCTGATCGTGGGGACACATGTATAAAGTCAAGAGAACGTGGAAGGATTCATTGAGAACCCTTCCCAACCATCCGATCCACGAGTGGAAGGATTCATGTGTAGCACTTTGGTGAATTCCTACTCTGGGAGAAAAGGAGTATTAAGAAGATATAACCCTCAAATGCCAAACACGTGAAGTAACGCGAGTTGTTGATATGAGGCCAATAAGGATCTCCCATGACAATTATATCTATACTGTGGTCAAGCTGACGTTGATAACTCTAGGAGGGAAGAGGAAGTTAGGTGGCAGATTTTACTATCACCAAAGTTACGAAGTAACAGAGGCCATAGATCTTTAGATCTACGTGGATACACCATGACTCTGAGATCTAAGGGGCGTTGGAAGGCTGTCAGTATGGAGTGATGTGGCACAATTTCATGACCCAGGGTGATGTGGACCCACATTCTAAGTGCCACATGTCACCTTGATTCATGATTTTCGTAGACCCTATGTGCCCATTAGAATGTGACACGTGTCTCCCATTGATGGGGCCATGTGTCATCTCTTCCTTGCTATGTGTCATCCAACTGACACATATTCTCTTGACCTATTAGCAGGTGGAGTACTCAGGCCCACCTATCATTTCCTCTACATTTAATATGCCATCACGTGTGAGGGTGGACCCTTAGGGAGTTTGAGAATTCAGAACTAGGGGGGTTTGGGGTGCAGTATTTTAGATGAGCTAAAAGGGCCAAAGGCCAGAGCCATGTGGGAATATCTTAGGATCCTTCAGGATTTTGGGACTCTGAAGGATATGCACGTACAAAGAAAAAGTGTGATTCAACACCGAAGCACCGAATGTCGAATTTCAGTAACCCTGTATGTCTAATGAGGATGAAGTCCCATCGGTGGATTTAACGATGGATGGATTTACACCATGGATATAGGAGCACTAGGGAACTCCAGGACTTTGGGAAACCTTTTGATAGTACGAATGAGATGGACCCATGTGGACATTGTTGAGGAAAATATAGGAAATGATCTTACTCAAGCATTTTCAGACTTTACTTGGCTAAAACAAAGTACAAGGGAATATCACCCTATGTTTATAACCAACAAAAATAACATCCTAACTCACAAGTATTAATTACGAGTGCTTAGGCTAGTCTTTTATCAACAAAAAGCTTGCTGGAAATTCACTTTTTATGTAATTTTCTGAATATAACAATTGCTGAAATAAATGTAAGAAAATAAGTACAGACACCAAGATGATAATCAAGACATATGAGACACAAATAAATCCTTTATTTCATTCCAATTCACCAAAGAGTCATTTTATTTACAAAATCTCATACAGAAATCTTGGACCAAAGTCAAACTTAGACATCCTCGATGGAACATACAAAGGACCTCTGACAGAAAACCAAAACTAAACTCTAAAAGATGGATCAACTTGCCAAAGATTGCTTCCCACTCAACTCTGCACAATAGCCTTTATCATTCATGAAAAATAATTCACAAACAGACAAGTCTACACAGACTATCAAACATAGATCAACACCTCTAAAAAACAAGTGTCTAAATGATCTGATTCAACCCTGAATATTGTTGTCTACAATAAGATCCTGCTATCATAAAAGAGAATTAGGCTATGATGAATATATGAATGAATGAAAAATGAACTATCTCAACACAAAATCAAAGAGAAAACCTTAGCATGCTTCTGCTTCTATCCTCAATAATACTCAACAGTCATGTTTTCAAATTAACATTGAAGTCGCTATCACTGCAATCGAGCCTATCATTTAAATGAAATGATATTCGTTAAACATATATAGGCAGTAACCAAAATAATCAAAACCAAATTGTCATGCCCGAATTGATAATTAATCATACAACCAACAACCACCATTTAGACACAAGCTATGCACATGGTAATTCGCCCAGGCAATGTAGTTCTACCACTGTAAAAAAAAAATTCAATGTGACTTAAAAGTTGGGCCATCCATCCAATACGACAAGGTATAAAAAACAAGCCTGTCTCAACAAATGATCGGATTCAACAAAATGTGCTCAAACTCTAACTGTGAGAAATCAAGCCATCTATGTTATACATAGTGTGCAACTAACAAAACCCCATGATGCAACATTTCCACTTAACACAACAAACACATAGTCATGACAATAACTCAACCCATCGGGTTGAGCCATCGACTTAATACAATATTTCTTCGATTTAGTCACACCATAATCGACCATGATGTGCAAACTCAGGCTTATACAATTGGAAAAACATAAGGATGCAGTGGATATGTTTTCTACAGTCATCCGGTTCAATAATCATTCGGCCCCAAAGAAAACCAAAGTTACCATGACTATTATTTCATTTTGTAAAACACCATCCACACAATGCGACATGAATGAGTTGTAACCAATGCCAGCTAATCATCCAAATACTCATTAGTGCAAATATAAGTGATTGTGTATCAACCAAACAATTCACCACAATCTAAAAAAATCAATCTACCTAACAAGTTGTGGCAATTACGCATACCCACATATCAATTCGAATTGGGGCAGAGGCCTTCTCCATCAACAATACTGAGTTATTATCATAAGGATCATAACTATGTTCTTTGAAAGTGAAATTGGCAATGTAGGGTTTTCCACTGTTATAACAGAGTCAGTGACTATAACCAACCCGACTATCACACGACCAACTGATCAAGCCTGTGCTCAAAGTAGTCGACAATTATACCACCAACCAACCATAACTAAGTCCTAAGACCAATAGACTAGGATGATCTTCTCTATAAATCTTCAGACTGGAGGGATAAGGTTTGTTATGTAGCCAACACAAGGAGAGCAGAGCGACTCTTTGTAATGGTGAAAACTTCGAGGCCACAGTGCATACAGGAAGAACCATGAATCATTCGTGGATGGGTACAAATCCATGACAGGGGGCCATAACCGAAAGGTAGGGCTCTAGTTCGGCATGACAAGGTTAGTTAACGCACGCAGGGTATAACCCTCCTGCTCTTCGATCAACAACCACAACACAGAGGTGAAGACAGGGCCGAGTAAAAATAGGAGAACCCATTTTGTGACCCTTAGTGGTGAAATCAACCAATGCCGAAGTGAACAAAACATAGTGACGCAGAAAACCTTCAACCATTAAACTCATGAAAGGAAAAGACTAGATTTAGTGACAGTATGTGAAGATAGCTATCCACCCAAGACTAAACAAAAACCCTCCAACTAAACCGGCATCGATAACAAAGATCTATCACCAAGGAACACCAATAACCTCTACGAACTCAAAATCATTATAGGAAGAACCATCCACTCTTCATTCCAAGATCCCAAATTTCACACAGTTGTAACACTTAGGAAAACACAAACCAACACACCTGAGCTAGTAATTATTTCATAACTAAAGAAGAGTCATGAATGGCCAAAAAAAATACATACCTATAATCGAATTCCTTAAACCGAGAGCTGGTCGAGCGGTTCCTCTCTGCTAAAAATTCATAGCATAACCACAACAACAAGATCAAACAATAACCCGACTATGATGTTGACTAATAGTAGGAGTAAAGGTGACGTGAAGTAAACTCACGTCGCCTCCACCCACAATGCATTAATTCATCAGTACATGCCAACACATTCTTCATTAACCATTAATCAAACCATGTATCGAAACCATCACCACATTAAAAGCCAACAACGCGACTTATGCCATAACATAATTCAAGTCCCATATAATTCAACCATTCACATAACCAATAGCACTATTACCTTTCCAAATGTGCCATCAACATTTCATACCATATGTGTACTAACCATATAAACCAATCAAAACTTCATATCCATTTTCTTGCTAGCTAGGGTTTAATAATAATTGTTAAGTCTTCCATGCATGTAGTATAGTTTAGGATAGCTTTAAATTCTTCCCCTTTGCAATTGTTTATCATTTCCTTCAAATTTTTTGCATGTAGTATTGCAGAATTAGGTCCTTTTCTTTGCATTTGTTATAGTGTTTTGCCTCTCTCAAAACTTCCCTTCATGTAATTTCACTAACATATTTGTTGTGCTTGTGCGATAAGAACAAACATCAATGACATTAATGAATATCATAGGTTGTAGTAACATAAGGAATCAACACTTCATGAGCTCAAATCATAACCAATAACAACAAAATTCCATCAACCATGTAATTTGTGTCACACATAATCACAACATAAAAAATGAACAGATCCGATCTCCAATAGTTCAAGGGGGTCCCACATACTAGTATTATTAGTTTTTATAATAATAGGCTTTAGCAACACTTTGCGGGTAAAACTTCATTGAAAATTTTAATCGTCAACAAACTGGCGAATCCAGAGGAAAATTTGTTTCCAACAGATTTAGAACTCAGAACTGATGGTTTAATAGACCAAGAACAGTAATTTTAGAAGACGTAACCAAAATAAATATGCAACAAGGGGAAGTGAGCAGATTTAATGGAAAGATGTCCGGGAATTTGTTAATAATTGATGAAAAGTATTAAGTATGAGGGGTTTTTATCACTGCATGCATAATCAATCAATTGGAATATTCTCTGAAATTTTAAGGAGGAAAACTTATAGAATTTCTCTCAAGATCTCAATGGGTGAAGAAATGGCAAGAAGAAGCAGGAAATAACCAATTCCTTGTAAGATAGCAGTGGAAATATGTAACAATTTCAAGGGCCCTTCAGAGGAGACATCATAAAATCTGTGTAAGATGGATTGTTATCAACTAACAATTCTTTACATGAGTTTCAATGTGGTAGAAATGATCCAACATTCTATCTTGATGAAACACTAAAAGATGATAAAGAAAAAAATTGCAACATAAGTAATTGTAATGTCCCCACTTTGGGACATCATCACAGGGCAGAGACTTATGATGACCAAAGTAGCCAGATGGATGTTATAGCGAGTATAGGGGTATTTGAGAGGCATTGTGGGGTCCAGTTGGCATTTATCATCATATTCCATCATTA
>ML807049.1:272344-285008 GCA_009831015.1 Picea engelmannii | reverse complement strand
GGTTATCTCTTTCTATTATTTGCTACATACACACATATAAACACATCTAAAAGGTAGATCAACAAAGTGTTTGATGAAATACCTCACTCAGAAAAAGTTTTAAAAAGACACCAAAACAGTGATGATCCTTGCATAATGGCTTGGGATCATTACAGTAATAATGCAGAAATTAAAACAACAACAATAAAAGACTCAATTGAGAACAACAAGGAAAGAGGACTTAACTTAGATAGCAGAAATCAAGGTACTATAAGCATAGAAAATAAGAACAAAAATTGAAAGCATAGCTAGGCTACTAGTATACAACAAAATCTAGACAACATTGGAACTTTTCATGTTGGTTCCTTGCAATATTTCAAGCGAGGGTTGTTAGCATTGTAGGAAAACAATTGCTCTTGTAAATATTTTAAGATATAAGAGTTAGTATCCAAGACAAAAGAAATTTGGAAAGGACCGATCACTTGGAAATATGATGTAATCATTAGTCCCTTGACACACACAATTAGATCATCAATATAGAGAAGGAGACTAACCAATTATTTGAGAGTCATGTGCATAGGTTTTTTAAAAGCAGTACCTGTATCAAGTAAGCTAAAAATATGGCATTTGTAAGGCATGGTATCAGAATTAGCAATGAAAGTGGTTTTATGAACACTTTCCCCTTTTACTTTGATTCTTTTGTAACCCAACAAACTGTCAAGTAAGGTCCCCAACTGTGACTCTACAACTTGTTGCAAAAATACATCCATATTGAGAGGGGGAAAGGGATTTCTCATAATCACTTGCCTGGAAGTTAGAAGACTAATAGAAGTTTTGATATTATCAGTGGTCCTCAAGGCCGATTCTCAAATTGAAACCCATTCAGGGTGGGCTGAAAAAAATATTCCAACCCTTAATAAATCTCTCAATTCCCTTCGAAAGGGTGCTTCCGGTGGAGAGTTAACAATTTCTTGTTTTTTCCTAGCTAGTTTGATAATATGATGAACAAGACCAAGATCAAAACCACAAATATCCTCATAAAACCAAGAAAAAACCTTTTGGGGTTCACTGAGTAGCCCGGTGAACCTCATCTCTTCTTTATCAGAACATTGGACATTTATCTTAACATTCTTTGAAGGTTCAGATGTCCTAATTTTCAGGAGGATGGTTTCAATCACCTTCTTCCGTAACTCCTCTTCTTTTGGTTTTTCTTTATTTCCTACAACACTCAAAGAAAACGAACTCTCAAGAGGAGTCAAGCCCTCAGGAATCTTATTATTTTCTATAGATATAATCTCCTTGGTCTTAAGAGGTTCATTTTGAATGACAACATAAATGCTTCCATCGTTAGGGATGGCCTCCCAAGATCCTTCATTTTCAGGAAAACATGGACAACATAGAGATTGAAAATAACAATCGAGCATGTGAGGAAACATTTGTTGATTAGGAGAGGCTGCAAAGATAACTAACCGATCAGCCATTGAATTCAATTCCTTCTTAACATGAGTGATGTTGAAAGATAGAATGTTCAAGATAAGTGCCCAGATAGTTTGGGAGTATTGTTCCATCAACTTGTCGCTAGAAGAGCATATCTTACGTATCAGGTTCACAACAAGCTCATAATTTTCAAAAATTGAAAGGTGACTACAACCAAGATTAAGGGCGTTCTCAATGCCTAACAATAAATCTTCGAAATCAGCGACATTGTTAGTACAATCAAACTCCAACCTGTATGACAGATTATGAATCTTTCTGCAGGGGAAACCAAGATAATACTAGCCCCATTACATTCACTAGAGAATGAACAATCAAAGTGCATATGCCATATATCATCATCTAAATCAATTTTTTCCAAAGGAATATTATCTTCTTCAATAAATATGGAACACACTTCTAGGTCTTCTTCGATATAGTTTATGCTAGATTGCAAAACATTCTCTATGTAGGGTGAAATTCTTCCCTCTTTAAGGACTATAATATTTTTTCCATTTAGAGGAACGGACAAATGTGTCCCATCGAGTGAGGGGTATCCACCTGTTAAGACTTTCCAATCTCTCCCCAAGATAATTGAGTAGTTGCTTACATGCATATCAATTACTTGAATGCTAAGGGTTGTCCTTATCTCAGGATGAGCGCATAAAACCAGGGTTACATCCCTAATCTCACCCATGGTTGTTTGTTGTAGACTATTATACTAGAGAATGCTTCTGGAATTTTTGTTTGTACAAGACAAGCCTAGCTCTTCCATAATAATATGTGACATCAAACTTGGGCCTGAACCACCATCAATGAGGAAACAATGGACAATCGTATCCATGATATTTACGGAAATATAAAAATGGTTTTTTTTTATAGGGTATCTAAAGTTATGTACACCTACTTTATTTACAAAAGAATCATGTTCATCTACCTCTTCGGAAAGATTGGCTACACCGAAAGCGTTTCCCTCCATGAATTGTTTTAGATGCATCTGTTGTTCAGGGATGAAAACTATGTCTAGGAGGGTTGCATCTGCTTTGATGTTGGCCAATTGATTCAATATATTGTATTTAGAAGAGGGAGGAGGGGGAGTGATTCTTTAATTCTCAAGAATTTTAGGAACCTGGGGCGTAGCAGCGGTTCAAGGTGAGCTCGGGCTAGAAGAACTTTGAGGAGGATCAAATTTACCATTGGGAGCATAGGCTTTGTTCCTAGTGTTAATAACCATGACATCCTATGGCTTCGCAAAGTCTAGGAAAACGATAGTACCTTCTGGTCTCTTACCAAAGATCTTATCTCTGGCACTCTTCTTTACCTCGCATGTGGTTTCTTCGTGGTGCTCCTTGCAAAAGTTGCACCAACTCCGAGGCAGGATAGCCTTAGGATCAAAATTGTTTTCAACTGAATTTCTAAAGGGGGGTGTACAAGAGGATGAAGCTCCACGGGTGAGAGGGGAGACAATACCCATTCACTCGAATTCTATCATGCGATTGTTCATATCTTGTACTAGTTTCAAGAGAGCGGACATGTCTATTTGTCTAAATGATTCTCACTGGGGAAGACCAGTTCTTTCAAGTTGTTCTTTATACTCTGAGAAAGTATGCAGAGTAGAATCGAGATTATCAATGGCCTTTTCCTTAATCCTATGACGGTAGGGAGAAGGCAATGCATTGTAGTAATGCATGAAAGCAGCTTGGTTCTGAGGGTGAATAAGTTCGGGGATTTGATTGTACAACTTGGTGAAACACAAGTTGAAAGAATTGATGGTTTCACCATATTTATAAGTGACATTATCGTATTCCCTTAAATTCTCGGCATGGATTTTGGATTTCCCATAAGTTGATCGGAACCAATAGATTAACTCCTCCCAAGTATACAGGATATTAGGAGGAAGGTCAAAGAAGTCGGCTGCAGTCTTTCCTTCCAAGGAATTGATGAACAAGCGCATGCAGGTGTCATTATCGTTGGCCCCTATGTTGTGACAAGCATTTGAAAATTTTACTAGGTGTTCATTTGTACTGACAGTGTTATTTCCTGAAAACTTAGGCAAATGCTCTTTAAACTTTAGAAGTGGGTGTGTAGCATGTGCTAGGTTAGGAGGATAGGACACATGTCACGGTGTGGTTGTGGCATCTTCTTCGAACTGAAAAAGCCCATAATTTTTAATGAATTTGGTGGGGTTTTTAGTATATTGGATAGGGATATGGTGGTTGTACAAGCTACCAATCACCGATGACAATGAAGATTGGGAATATGGAGCACTTCCAGTGCCACCAGATCCACCACTAGATGTCATCTTGTGGATGATAGATGAGGGAAAGAAAGACAAGTTGGATGAATCAGATAAAGTTCTCCTTAGAGCACTTTGTTGGGCAGATAACACAACGTTTCTTCTTCCTATTTCAGCAATAGGATTGATTTCAGGTGAAAAGCCTCTTCTTCTTCTAGAAGCATGAGAGTCTAAGGACATGAAAGAAAGGCCAAAGCTTGAAGAAAAAAATGTTTACTGCTGATTTCTAGGTTGTCTACGTCTAGCCTCCAATTTTTCTTGAGCACTAATATCTCGTTCAATTTCTTCCCAAGAATGGTTAAGTTTGGCACGGGTATTGGCAGTGTCTAGAATGGTGTTAAACAGGTTCAAATCAATGTTGGTCTAGTCTTGAAGACTGCGCTCGATATTGGGCTTCCTTGCAAAAGGAACAATCATTAATAGTAAAACAGTCAAAGAACCAATTTCAGAAAAGAAGGATGTATCTATGAAAAATCGAATATAAAAATTAACGGGAGAGATATGAAGGATCTCCCCAGTGTGGTCGCCAAAATTAATGTTGAGGAAAAGATATGAAATGATCTTACTCAAGCATTTTCAGACTTTACTTGGCTAAAGAAAAGTAGATGGGAATATCACCCTATGTTTATAGCCAACAAAAATAACATCCTAACTCACAAGTATTAATTATGAGTGCTTAGGCTAGTCTTTTATCAACAAAAAGCTTGCTGGAAATTCACTTTTTTATGTAATTTTCTGAATTTAACAGTTGTTGAAATAAATGTAAGAACAGAAGTAAAGACACCAATATGATAATCAAGACAGATGAGACATAAAGAAATCCTTTATTTCATTCCAATTCACCAAAGAGTCATTTTCTTTACAAAATCTCATACATATATCTTGGACCAAAGTCAAACTTAGACATCCCTGATGGAACATACAAAAGGACCTCTGACAGAAAACCAAAACTGAACTCTAAAAGTTGGATCAACTTGCCACAGATTGCTGCCCACTTGACTCTGCACAATAGCCTTTATCAATCATGAAAACTAATTCACAAACAAACAAGTCTACACAAACTATCAAAGATAGATCAACACCTCTGAAAAATAAGCGTCTGAATGATTTGATTCAACCCTGAATATTGTTGTCTACAATAAGACCCCGCTATCATAAAATATAATTAGGTTGTGATGAATATATGAATGAATGAAAATTGAACTATCTCAACATAAACTCAAAGAACAAACCTTAGAATGCTTCTACTTCTATCCTAAAAAATACTCAACAATCATGTTTTCAAATTAACAATGAAGTCACTATCATTGCAATTGGGCCTATCATTTAAATGCAATGATATTCGTTAAACATATATAGGTAGTAACCAAAATAATCAAAACCAAATTTCCACACCCAAATTGATAATTGATGATATAACCAACAACCACCATTTAGACACAAGCTATGAACAGGGTAATTCACCCAGGCAATGTAGTTCTGCCACTTAAAAAAAAAAACAATTCAATGTGACTTAAAAGCTGGGCCATCCATCCAACACGATGAGGTATCAACAATAATCCTATCTCAAAAAATGATCGGATGCAACAAAACGTGCTCAAAAATCTGTGAGTATCTCTGACTGTGAGAACTCAAGCCATCTATGTTATACACAGTGCACAGCTAACAAAACCCCATGATGCAACATTTCCACTTAACACAACAAACACATAGTCACATCAATAACTCAACCCATCGGGCTGAGCCATTGACTTAATACAATATTGCTTCGATTTAGTCACACCGTAATCGACCACGCTGTGAGAACTTAGGCTTATACAATTGAACAAACATAAGGATGCAGTGGATATGTTTTCTACAGTCATCTGGTTCAATAATCATTCGGCCCCAAAGAAAATCAAATTTACCATGACTATTATTTCATTTTGCAAAACACCATCCACACAATGTGACATGCATGAGTTGTAACCAATTCCAACTAATGATCCAAATAATCATTAGTGCAAATACCAGTGGCTGTGTATCAACCAAACAATTCACCACTATCTAAAAAAATCAATCAACCTAACAAGCTGTGTCAATTATGCATACCCACACATCAATTTGAATCGGGGTAGAGGTCTACTCCATTAACAATACTGAATTATTATCATAAGGAGCGTAACTATGTACTTTGAAAGTTCAATTGGAAATGTAGGGTTTTCCACTATTATAATAGAGTCAGTGACTATAACCAACCCGACTGTCACATGACCAACTAATCAAGCCTATGCTCAAACTAGTCGACAATTATACCACCAACCAACCATAACCAAGTTGTAAGACCAACAGGCTAGGCTAGTCTTCTCTATCAATCTTCATACTAGAGGGCTAAGGTTTGTTCCATAGCCAACACAGGGAGAGTAGAGCCACTATTTGTAATGGGGAAAACTCTGAGGCCATGATGCATACAGGAAGAACCATGACTCATTCATGGATGGGTACAAATCCATGACAAGGGGCCATAACCAAAAGGTAGGGATCTAGTTCTTCCTAGCAAGGTTAGTTAATGCATGAAGGGTATAACCTTCATGCTCTTCAATCAACAACCACAACACGAAGGTGAAGACAGGGCTGAGTAAAAACAACAGAACCCATTTTGTGACCCTTAATGGTGAAATCAACCAATGCCGAAGTGAAAAAACCATGGTGATGCAGAAAACCTTCAACCATTAAACTCATGAAATCCAAAGACTAGATTTAGTGATAGTGTGTGAATATAGCTATCCACCCAAGATAAAAAAAAACCCTCCAACTAAACCAACAACGATAACAAAGAGCTATCACCCAAGAAGACCAATAACCTCTACAAACTCAAAATCATTACAGGAAGAACCATTCACTCTTCATTCCAAGAACCCAAATTTCACACAGTTGCAACACTTAGGAAAACAAAAACCAATACACCTGATCCAATAATCATTTCATAACCAAAGCAGGGTCACGAATGGCCAAAAAAAAGACATACCTGTAATCGAATTCCTTAAAACGAGAGTTGGCCGAGTGGTTCCTCCCTGCTAAAAATTCGGAGCATAACCACAACATAAAGATCAAACAATAGCCAAACTAGGGTGGCGGCTAACAGGAGGAGTAAAGGTGACGTGCAGTAAATGCACGTTGCCTCCACCCACAATGCAGTAATTCATCAGTACATGCCAACACATTCTTCATTAACAATTAATCAAACCATGTATCAAAACCATCACCACATTAAAAGACAACAACGCGACTTATGCCATAACATAATTTAAGTCCCATATAATTCAACCATTCACATAACCAATAGCACGATTACCTTGCCAAATGTGCCATCAACATTTCTTACCATATACATACTAACCATATAACCCAATCAAAATTTCATATCCATTTACTTGCTAGCTAGGGTTTAACAATAATTGCTAAGTCTTTCATGCATGTAGTATAGTTTAGGATAGGTTTAAATTCCCCCCCTTTGCAATTGTTTCTCATTTCCTTCCAATTGTTTTCATGTAGTATTGCAAAATTAGGTCCCTTTTCTTTGCATTTGTTATAGTAGTTTTCCTCTCTCAAAACTGTGCTTCATGTAATTTCACTAACATATTTGTTGTGCAGGTGCGATAAGAACAAACAACAATGACATTAATGAATATCATAGGTTGTAGTAACATAAGGAATCAACACTTCATAAGCTCAAATCATAACCAATAAAAACAAGATTCCATCAACCATGTAAGTTGTGTTGCACATCATCACAACATAAAAAATGAACATATCCTATCTCCAATAGTTCAAGGGGGTCCCACCTACTAGTATTATTAGTTTTTATAATAATAGGCTTTAGCAACACTTTGCGGGCAAAACTTCGTTGACAATTTTAATCGTCAACAGGCACCACATGGCCTTTGACCAATGAAGCTCGAAGAACTTCGAAAGGGTATAACTTCCAATCCAGAGCGTATATTTGAGGATGAAGACAGTGGTTGAAAATATCTTGATGAGCATAAGGTGATGGAGACCTCGAGAAGAGGATTCAAGATGATGGAGGAAAGCAAAATGTTGATGCTCTGTCCCTAAAAAGGTATTTAAGGGGTTGGGTGTGTTAAACCGATTAAGGTGATTTTTGGGCCATTGACAATCTCTTTATGAACATAATGATGTCAAAATTTTGCAATCTTTGTTTCCAAAGTTTTGAGCCCCAAAATGATAATTTAATATATGAAACAAGATCTAAAATTTTTGGGACCCCAAATTTTCGAAATAAGGTGTACGTCTCAAATGGGCCTCATAAGTCCATGGCTTAAATTTCCCACTCTACAAAATACCAAAATAGATGACAAATTATATAATGATCCATTTATGATAAAATATCATCTCCATGTTTCTCATTGTAACATCCCCACTATAATCTCCAATTTAATTAATGCATAATGCATATATGAATGTGGCTATGGCCAAGCGATGTAATATGCAAAGGTGTTTTCTCTTTTTAAATAAACAAATTGTGATACCAACTATTGGGTGATATGGATAGAGATGAGGGATGAGTTTTCCACAATATAAGAGAGTGTCTAATTCCAAAGGGGAATTAATTATGGGTATGAATTCAACCCATTTTTCTTGAATTTTATTATCATTGGGGATGAATTTTAATTTATGTTTGAGTGTATGAGAGCCCAATCATCAAACTCATGTAAGAGGGTGGGTGTGAGATTCACATCCCATATTTATTGGAGAGCATGGGGGGGTTGAAGTACAATCAACATTGGATAGAGTGAGCAATCAAAAATCTTGGGAAGATAGAGGAAATTCTTATGGGAAGTTACAAATTTTTTTTACACATGGCATTTTACATGAACAACAGTAGAGAGTAGAGAAAAGAGAACTGGAAATAGAGCAAGAAGGAAGGGTGAATTATGGAGCATGTTGGAGCATTTTGGAGTGCTTTGGCTCTGAATCTTGAAAAGCCAGGTTGTTAGGCCTGAAGAGTGAACTCTTGTGTGAGTTGCACTATAACAACAAGTAGTAGTAGTTGTTGTTGTTGGTAGTTTTCCTGACAGTGAGTTCCCTTGAGTCCCCAGTAGATATATTCCTAGTTACATGTGCCAGATAGACCCTAATAAATGAATGAGACACTCAATGGACTAAGAGTAGTGAAGGGGTACATTCCTTGTTTTGGGTAGGTCAAGAGGAATAGAGATGGAGGAATTTCGAGATGGTTTTAGGAGAATACCAGTGGGTTGTGGGATATTTAATTGTGAGTAGACTGTCAGAGACACCCTTTTCTTGTGGATTCCTAGCCCTAGCTTGGGGGTGACATGTTTTTGAGATTTGGAACAAGTCTATGGTTGGGTGGAATGTCCTTCCCAAACATCTTGTTGCACAACTAATTTAAAAAGATAAGTGTTTATCTATTTTCCTGAGTTAATGTATGAGCTCAACTGTTGTGCATTTTACTATGTGCATGAGAATGAATTATATGATGTTGTGGTGAAATTATTAGATGCATTTATGTTTTTTAACTAGTATGGGCAATGGTTGAGCTTGATTGTCATGTTGTTCGTAATTCAAGTTTTAAATGTATTTATTAATCAATTTTAGTAGTAATGGTAATAGATTATGGATTGGTGCTTGAATCATCGTGCGCACTGGGAATAGTTGTCACGCGCAGTACAAAGGTTGTTACTTGCATGCTGTAAATATTTGCTCCACATAGTACAAAGATTGTTACATGCGTGGTTTGCCTCAGTGAGGACACAAAAAAAATGTTAATTTAGAATGTGTATATGTATTTAATTATATGGTATCAAACAATGGTTAAATCAATGTATAATTCATAGCCGATAAGCTACATGAATTTAGTTAGCAGAACAAATTTGAATTTATGTGTATTTTTTGCAATTAATGTTCCTAAGTTAAGCTGGGGAACGTTACAATCCTTTATATATAGTCTGAAGGGATATTTGGGTTAGTTCTAACATATTTCCAAAGTTAATGTTAAGTTCCCACCCTATCCTTCCTAGTTATGGATATTTACGAATTATTTAACTAATGCAGGGGGGCATCCTCTTTGAATATGGGATTATTAGGTAGTTAGTGTGTAGCTAATTAATGTAAGGAGTGTTTTTATGGAATAAGACGAGAAGGTAGTTGGTACTCATGAATTATGGAACCACTAGTGGTTAGGGTTTGAGTAGTGAGAAATTATTTATAGAGGTAGGAAGCTATGTAATGTTTTGTCAAGAGTTATAATTGAATCAAAGAACTACTCATTTGAAGGTTACTTCATTCAATAGGAAGGTGAATGTTTCTCACCTTTTGGATTATGAATGAAGTGTTTTGTTTCTATAGGTGTTATATTATGTTTTATCTCTTTTATTTTCTATAATTTAATTTCTTCATATGTTTCTTTTACATTATATATATTCGATATAGAATTACACCACAAGTGGTATACGAGTACTTCCCTAAGCGAACACATGCATAAATTTTAGAGGTTTTTTATAGGTTAGATATGTGTTTCAAGGTTTATAAACATAGAGATCCATCATTCAAAAGGTAAAACAATAGATGAGAAATATACACATAGGGAAGACAAGTAGGGTCACGTGGTTGGACACCCTTGTATGCCTTTGTTGGTGCCTAATGAGTAGTAATTCACTTGGGGATATCACTCTTACATACCTGGGAATTGGGTGGGATGGCCAAGGGTACAATTAATCCTTAGTGTCATGAAATATTCACCAATTAGTATTGTTGGAAACCACCAAGTATATTAGAGAGATATAGTGCCTATAATTCCCATACTCTTTGGAACTTGCTAAACCTCTACAATAGAGGAAAACGAATTCCTATAGATCTTGGAATATCTAGAATTTGAACAATTTTTTATTATAATAATTCCCAACTAGTAAAAAAAACATTTGTGTTGAGGGGGTTGGATTCCCTTTGCTCAACAATAGCAATTAAACCCAAGGACAAGGCCCAATTAGACTCCGAGTCCTTTTTCGGTATGGAATACTCCTCCAATTTAATGGTTCGATAATCATTCAATCGGATTTAAAAGTTATTTGATTTATCTCTTTTTGTTCTTTTTTATTGTTTTCTATTTTATGCCTATCTACTACAAAATAAAGAAATAAAATGAAAGAATTTAAAGAAGTCCATTCTAAGGATAACCTTCATGAAAAAAATTGGAAACAACAGGAAGTTTTTAAGACTTGAAGAAATAATTTTATCGATATCTCACCACTCAAAAGATATTACCATGAAAAAAACAACTAATTAACAACATAAAATAATAACGTATGAAACAGAGCACCAAGAAATAATTCTATGTGATTCCAAATAGAAGAAACGATAGCTAATAAAGGAAATAAGCATTCACCAAAAGTATACATAAATTATTCAACTACATAAGATAACTTCAATATCAATGAAATTCTTACTGGATGCCTAAAATACTTACTCTGTTGCATAATAATCCACCATGAATTTACACACATGATCCGAATTTTATGAGAATTATGAAATGAGAACATATTATTATTATTATTAACAAAAAGACACAATGGACAATAAAAAATATACAGTAAAACTCGCTTCTATTCAATAAAGAAATATGTCGAAAGTGTAAAATGCAGATTGAAAACAAGATTTCTAGAATGGTGGCGGCTTATCTATGAGAAGAGATGTGACAAATGTGTTCATTCGCAAAAATATGAGTACAATGAGGCTCTGAAATATTTTTTACAATAAACATGAATTCCAAAACCCTAGACATCCAAAAACATAACCCTAAGAGATGAAGCACCAAAAGTCACGTGGGCCATGTTGGGGTAAGTTGGTACATCAACTTCTCGGGGTTGTAACTTTTGCATACGATCTCTGTTTTAGGCACACGATAACTGTTGGGCTCTAAATATGTCCTAAAAACAACCTCTATGCATCAACCAAAGGTAGGTGCTGGCACAAGCATTTTACTTGTCGCCTACGTAGGTTCTTACCTTCCATTTTCAATACCCAGCCTCCAGAGATGCAACACCTGTAAAGGAACAACAATCGTAAAGGGAACAAAAGTTGTTCTATTCAAAGGAACAACAAAAGGAACAACAATCGTTCCCTTCAAATGAACGACAAAAGGAACAACAATCGTTCCCTTCAAATGAACGACAAAAGGAACAACAATCGTTCCGTTCAAATGAACAACAAAAGGAACAACAATCGTGACAAGGGAACGGCAGTCGTTATGTTGGGCCAAAATAATGTTGTATTAATTACATTGTAGTATTTACCCAACTATCTAATTTGTCAAACCGAGGTTCGTAAACAGACGAAGCACACACAAAGTATATGCAAGATTGAAGCGGGACTAATCTAATCTAATGTTCAAGCTACAACTGAAATTGAATCATTAATCTAACACATGACTGAATTGAATTAATCTAGTTGCATAAATGAAATTAATCTAGGAATGGGAAATTGTGTGAAGGAAGTAATCTAGAAATGGCGAACTACATGAAGGAAAATAAAGTACAACATGTGAAGAGTTGAATGGAATAACTACATATGAGAGCTCTCGCCAATGAAGCAATCTTACATTCAATAATCAAATCAATCTTCATAACAGAATAATGAAAGCTTGAAAACCAAAACCATGAATCAAAGCTAAGAATCCCTTTCTCTTTCAAATCCTAATGACTACCATTAATGACTACTGTAATTCTCTACTTACAACTGATTGAATTCTAATTGATCCTAATTGAATTCTCATGAAGAGAGAGCACTCTCTTTTATACATGAGAGCCTTGAAGATAAGATAACCATCTCATTATTACATATCCACTTTTCTCTCAACCTATTTCCCATTATTACAAAATATAATCCCTTTAAATCCTC
>ML807049.1:247465-258545 GCA_009831015.1 Picea engelmannii | reverse complement strand
TAAAATGAATAAAGTGGAGAACAATAAGGTGAAACCCAAGTATATTTATGGAAATGATATCATGAAAGATTAATGGGGCGATGAAATGTGAAGAATGATGAAGGGAAAGGTGGATGAGAATAGGACATTTCTGAGCCCCAACAATAGCCTGTTAGAAATGTCTATCCGAGGAATACACATTTTTCTATAAAACTGTAACTCTATTTATAGTCAAGGATGATTTTAGGGGCTACATTTCGTTCATGGGCTAATTTTCCATGGTTTTTCAAAAATTGAGATTCACTATTTTGAAAATGATTCGCCCAAATTCTATAGGATAAAATTATTTTACTTTAAAATTAAGAATGTTTTTATAAAAACTATATAAAATACTTACAAATTTGAATATTTTTACAAAAATATCGCCAAACATTTATAGTTGACATATGAAGGATTAGAAAGATTCGCCAAGGTTTCTACATTTTAAAATAAATTTCCATCCTTAAAATCATACCTGTTTATAGTTTGACTATGGAGAGCCCTAAAAATGTTGTTTAGGGCCTCAAAACGGCCCCGAAAGTTCAGGACCCAAAAACTAGGAAAAGCTACCAAATTGAAAAGCTACCAAGATGAGCCAGTTGGAATAGGTGGGTGGCCAACGATATCCACCTAAGTAAATCCTCCCCCATTAGAAATAAATGGCCTCCATTGCATTGAGTTCCCCCATAAGATGAGGAAATTTCTGATGAATTTGGCCCCGGGTGAGCCACTTGCCTTGGTGCAGAAGCTTCCCTGCTTTGACAACCTGACAAAGTTGGATCCTCTGTTGGCGAGTGCCCTTGACCTGTGTGTCCATGATATGATAAGTATATGCCTATTCCATGTAGTCAAGTTTGATATTTGTTGGTGTTAACTATTCTGCTATCTTTGAGGTGTCCAATAATGGTTGAAAATATGGCCAAAGGAGATCCACATTGAACACTGGGTGCAAGCCAAGGAAGGTGGGAAAGTTGAGCTCAAAATAATTTTTACCCATAGCCTTTTTGATGGTGTAAGGTCCATAGTGGAGTGGAAGAGGATTTCGATGGGGCCCTACAAGGAATTATTTCTATAAGTGAAACCAAACTTTGTCTCCCACCTAAAACTTGTGTGGCACCTAGTGTCGATCATGGTGTTGCTTGTACTTGGAATTTGAATTCTATAAAATATCTTGAACCTGTTGGAGGATGTGATGGATCCACTTAATAAACTGGGTGGCTTTTTCAACTTCATTTGGATCATGGGATGAGTCTTCTTGGGTGGTTGTAAGGGGTAGTCCAACATCCATGGGACCTAATGGTTGAAATCCCAACCCCACCTGAAAGGGCTTGTGGCCAGTTGGGCTATGTATGACTCTATTGTAGCTATGTTGAACATAAGGAATACTCTCATCCCATGTGTGGCCAATAGAAATTTTGTAGAAACACTGCCACTATTGTTTCTATGCCAAAGTGTCCTACCACATGTTTGTAGTGGGCTTCCCAAATCATCTTCGCTCACTCACTTGATGGAATATAGAGATGGACCAAATGGAGCAACAACTCATCTTGAAGATGGAAATTAGTGACAACTATTTTTACACCCAACATCTAGTAGGTGGTACCGAATTCAAGATCTTTCTCATAGATTTGGGGCCATTTGGAGGTCTCATGGCCGCAAGACTCTAACACCATGGTGAGTGCTACGAATGGAGGTCGACTGAGGAAATGAACGAAACAATTGGTACTTCCTGTACTATACTTGATGTTTAGGTGGAACTGCTGCAAGTATGTGGACCACTTCTAATGGTGGTCATTCTGCAATTTTCCTTGTGTTTGCATGAATTGCAGTGACTTTTGATCAATGTGGATGAATGTCTCCTTCCTGAAAATGTAATGTCTCCATTGGCAGAAGTTTTTCACAATGGAGTACATTTGTTTGTCGTAAGTATGGTACTTACGAATGACATATGATAGTGTCTCACTATGATAGGCCACAGAGTGGCCTTACTGAGTGAGAAATGCACCCACATTGGAGTCTGAAGCATTTGTCTCAATCTCAAAGGGATGTTGCAGGTTGGGTAATGAAATCACTTCGGATGAGCACAAACACTTCTTTAAATCATCAAGCGCTTGTTGTTGGGACAAGCCCCACACAAAATTTTCCTTACCACCACCCTTGGTTACTTGGCTGAGGGCCCATGCAATATGGGAGAATCCCAACATGAACCTGCAATAGAAATTGGCATGGCCTAAGAAGCTCCAAAGCTTAGTGAGCATGGTTGGGGTTGGCCAGTCACAGATGACCTAGATATTTTTTGGATCTACAAGCACACCTTTCTCATAAAAAATGTATCCTAGTTACCAGACCCTGTCCATGCCGAAGGATCATTTTTCCAAGTTGGCATATAGATTGTGATGCCATAGGGTGTACAAAACCTACTTAATATGCTGCAAGGGTTCCACCCAAGTCTTGTTGTAGATGAGGATGTCATCCAGATACACCACTACAAAATAATTGGTGAAAGGACACAAGATATCATTCATCATCCTCGTGAAAGTTGTTGGGGAACTTTTCAAACCAAAGGGATTGACCAACGATTCAAAAATACCTTATTTTGACTTGAAGGAAGTCTTCCATACATCCGTTTTCTCTATTGGGACCTGATGGTAGCCAGACTTTAGATCAATATTACTAAAATATTTGGACCCCTTGATTTTATCAAGGAGATCGTCGATTCGGGGAATCTGGTACCAATTCCTGACTGTGATTTTATTTAGGGCCTGATAATCAATGCAAAGTCTCCATGTCCCATATTTCTTCTGCACAAGCATAATTGGGCTTCCATAAGGTGATGTGATGAGCTAGATGTGCCCGTTTTCGAGCAGTTATTAGATCTGATGCTTGATCTCCTAATTTTCTAACAGAGAGTGGCGATAGACTAGCCCATTGGGTAGTGGTGTGTCGAGGGTCAGATCGATGGAATTCTTGACCTAAAAGTGCATAGGTACTCCAATAGGTGAGGAGAAGATGTATTTGTGTGCTTCCATGACCTTATCCACTTTATTTTGCTACATGGAAAGGTCGACCATGTAGGCCATGGATGTGACTGCAATGTTTCATTCACTTTGAGAGAAAATAACGAAGAAGAAAAAATTCCTGGTCTGAGAGATGACCTTCCTGCATTTCTTGGTAGATATCAAGGAAATGGCACTAGGTGGGACTACCTTGGGTACCTATACAATTTCCTATCCAAAGTAATAATAAAATTGCAAGGCCTAGACTCATATACAACATGATGTTTCCATAAATAAGGTTGGCCCAAAAGAACATCACAAAATTTGAGGGGAACAACATCACACAATACCTCATCTTTTAAGGGCTTGATGTTGTAGGACAAGCAAAACTATTGGTTGACGCAAAGATCTCTTCCTTGGAGGAGACATCCGATGATGTAGGGTTGCAGGTGCATCTTTGTCGACAGGGCCAACCACTTGATGACCTCTAGTGAGATGAGGTTATTCTGGCTACCACTATCAATGATGAAGTGCATAGGGGTGCCTTTCATCCACATCTATGAATGAAAGAGGCACTCTCCTTCCTCTGTCTCATCAGGTTCATCGGGCTCAATCTTGGTGGTAGAAACAGTGGCACTGGGTTCTTTGTAAACGATGCATCTCCCCTTTTCTTGTTCTATGTCATAGTTGGAACCCACATCTGATTCAAAGGATTTCACCTCATGCACCAATGACTACTTTGATAAGCAACCAACAGTGTTATTCCATGGGCTCTTATGGAAGTCGCAACACTTCCCAATATCTTATCTTTCCATTGTCCTTCTTTGTTTGTGGATTAGACTAGTTTTTCTCAGGATGTCCATATTTTCTCTGCCCTTTGTTTTGTAGGTTGGGGCTACCCTTTCCCTACTTCTACTATGAGGTATTCCCATAACCAAATTTCAGTGTCTTTTGTTTAATATTCTTCTCGATTTTGATGGAATATCGATAGGCCATGCCCAAGGATGATATGTCCATGAACTCCATTTATTCCTAGAATCTTTGATACCCAGCTTGGTGCACACGGTATGGAAGATATTTGTGAACTCTGGCACTTCTTGGTCCCTTTCCTACCGCAGTGTGGTCCATTTTTTATACAATTTGTCATAACTTCCAACAAGGTAGTATTGTTCCTTAATAACATCCCTAAAGGACTCCCAGGTGAGTGTGACTAAAAATAATGAGTGTTTCTTTGTTTCATTTTTCTCACAAAAAGTCTCCCATCGATATTTGACATGGGGGACGACTTTGAGGAGTGTAGAATTATTTGTTTCTCTATTCGAAAAGTTATGGAATGAAAAATACCCTTCTAGTATTTTCAACCATTTGTCTACAATATCTGAGTTTATCTGGCCTTCAAATATAGAAATATCAAAGTTAATTTGTACCTTGAAGGGGGAGAAACCTCCACTCAAAGAAGATGTGTCACCTGTTGGTAGCCTTCAAAGGATTTGCGCAAAATTATCCATCATCTCATTCCTCTGTTGCATGAGGGATTCCTCAAGAAATAGTTTGAAATGATCTCATGTCCCATCGTCTTTCTTTTCTCCCTCCATGGAAGGTTTCTTGGACGTGCAAGAGCTCTTTTCCTCAAGAAAAAAAAGCTCGAGACCCAAATCTTGGTACCCTGACCTCGTCGGTGTTACACACCATTTTGTCACTTTGATAAGTGTCAATATCATAATTGAGAAATCCCTAGGAAAGAATGACACCCCCTATTCATCATTGAAGTCAAAGAAGATCCACATTGTTGTTTTCCTCCATTTCATTCCTTTTCATTTTCCCTCGATCTTGATTTCATTTGACTGTGTTCACTCCCATTTTCACTTTGGGAGAGTGACCATCCCCTTGAAACAGTGTTAGGAGGGCGACTAGGTCACTGTGTCTACCCTTCTAAGGGAGCACCCATGTAGATTTGGTCAAATCCTATGAATCTAGGGGCATCTTTCGAGGCAATTCTGGATGGTTTTTGGTTTGTTTTCTTGTTTTCATCAATATATGATTCAAGCCTCCTTCTATCCTATCTTAGGAGCAATAATAACCATGAAGATAACTCAAATACTAACCTAATCCACCTTATCCACCACTATGTTCCTAATTTATCCTAGTGGTTAACCCTTTCTACATCTATATAACCAGTCCATTTCACAGTGAGAGGGGGATGGAAAAGAAGCATATCAAACTTATGATCTTGTTAAGGAGAGACACACCTTTATTTATGTGAATAAGTTGAGTTGGATTCATGTTCAAGGGATGAAGAAAGAATCTTGGAGGATTGGAACATCATCAGGTTGTAAACTTCATGCTTTTCATTGAATATAAGAACTTGGCCTATTTCTCTTATACTTTCTTGTTCATTTATTGTCTATTTTATTACTTTGTGTAAGTTATAAATAACTAGTGTTTCTATGGCCTATTTCTCTTATACTTTCTTGTTCATTTATTGTCTATTTTATTACTTTGTGTAAGTTATAAATAACTAGTGTTTCTATTACCTAATCATATATAGTAGTAGGAGGTTTTTATGTTCTTGCAGTTTTGATTTCGTGAGGGAGATGTTTGGATTGGAGCTCAACCATCGGAGCGACGAGGACAAATGTCAGAAATCAGGTGCACATACCTTTTCTCCTTCTCTCTCAACCCTCCCGCAAGAAAATAGAATAGTTCGTTAGGAGGATGTTAGTTTCCATTTGTTAGAGGTTGTCTCAATTGTAGAAACCAAGTGAGGGGAACTCAACCTGTCCACAAGGGGCGAATTCTCACCACAATAAATTGGTGACTCCACTGGGAAGAACCATATATTTATTCTTAGTTTTATATCCCTTTGAATCCTTTTAATTTGTCTACACCTTGCTTCTTTTTTTTGGCACCCTTCTACTCATCAAAACCCTGACGTATTCTAAGAAATTGTGTCAAATTGGAGCTTATAGGACCTTTGCAAAGCGACCATTACCCTTTGTTTTCCCCCTGTCTAAATACCACATAGAGACCTAGACGTCATGTTCCAGGTGGATATCGGTGGCCACCCACCTATTCCAACTAGCTCATCTTGGTATTTTTTCAGTTTGGCAGTTTTTTCCTAGTTTTTGGGTTCTGAACTTCCGAGGCCGTTTTCAAGCTCTAAATTTTTTTTTTAGGGCTCTCCATGGTTAGACTGTGGATAAAGTTAGTTTTTTATGGAGTACTATGAAGGTCTTGGATATACTTTTCCAATAGGCTATCATGTGCCTAAAATGAATATCGTATGCAAAATTTACGACCTCGAGAAGTTGATGTACCAACTTACCCCAACGAGGCCCACATGACTCTTGGTGCTTCATCTCCTAGGGTTAGTTTTTTGGATGTCTATCATTTTTTCATTCATGTTTATTGTAAAAATGATTTCAAAGCCTCATTGTAATAATCTTCTTGTGAATGAGTGAAGTCGTCACATCTCTTCTTAGAGATAAGCCGCCACCATTCTAGCAAGCTTGTTTCAGTCTGCATTTTACAGTTTCAACATATTTCTTTATTAAAAGAAGGCAAGTTCTACTGCATATTTTTTATTTTCCATTTAATCTCTCTATTAATAATATAGACTTGTATTCATATGGTTCTTCTCATAAAATTCGTTAGCACATAGGATGTGTAGGGGTCAATTTATTTTTAAGTTTTTAGGTTTGAGTCATAGGGTCTTTTTATTTTTAGGTTTTGAGTCATGTCTTATGTCGGTAAATCATGTTTGATTCTTTCATGAGAAAACAAATTTGACCTTATTCCATGTAAGAGTCTCGGTTTCATGATAGTGTTCATCATCATGAAAGAAATATTGGTCATCATTGGTCACACCCTTGGTCTTTAACTTATCATTATCACGTGTCTTGTCTCAAAGGGGTGTAAAAAATGTTCCTTATGTCGTTTTCAACCGTTTGAAGGTCAAATCAAGTGTCAACTCTACTTGCTACAAACTCACTTGAAAGTTCGTAGTGTATCAAGAAAGTACTTCATGCGCTAATCACACATAATTATGCGTTGGAAATGTTTCAAGGGATATATTATTGTTTTCAGTGCCTTTAATTCATCATGTTCTTTAGGTCAGTTTCAAGAAATTGGTCTATCAATATGAATGAAGTGTGTTGCTAATTGGTTTGAAATATGGCACTGCAAACTATCTGTAGTAGATGAGAGTGGATTGAGTGCTTACAGGAAAATGTCAGTCTAGCTCATGAGACAACAATTGAAGTTTCAGATATACCAGGTACCCTTTTTAATGATTGTGCGATGTCTGAAGGTTGATTGTACTAGATTCTAGTTGTTGTGATTTTTCTACTTTGCAAACTGTTGCTTAGTATCTACATTGCAAACTCCTTGCACTAATAAAAACACCTAAAGTATTGTTATCCTAAACCTTGGCAATTTGAAATTTCCTTATTTATACCAATAAGATCAATTTGCAGCCATTTCTTGCTGCAGTGACCTTATCCACTAAATTTTCTTGACGGTGCTACAAACTGTATGCGTTTAAAGCACTGCGAACCCTTTGTTTTATGACTAGAACAAACTCTCCTTGAATGCAATTCAATTAGGTATGAGGTTTTATCTTTTTCAATTCATTTTCCTTTTCATACTTGTGAAGTTTTGCAAACATTTTATTCAAACCTAGTCCAAAATTGTGCATTGTGAACTCAACCATGCACTGTGAATCCACTGTTTTACAAAAAGTTGCTACAATTTTTTCATGACTACAGACTCATCCAATTTGGGATTTTTTTATTTTCCTCTCATTTCCTACTTTCATCCTATTCATCCTCACACTGTTGTTGTACATTAATATTTTATTAAAGTAAACCCTAATTGTGCAAATTCTATCAAAAGCCCTAATTTCCCTGTTTTCATCATACATCTGATAACAAACTATTATAAGAGGGTACATGATGTTTTGAAAATAACTATCATGGAAAATAATCAAGGTAAGAAGGTTCACAAATGGGTATAAATTGTCAGGGTTGAGCCACATGACATGAAACTTATAAATTCTGAACCATTTTTCAAGGAAGCATTCAAGATAGTGTGTTGCCTGATTTTTTGTGAGAAAATGAAAAGAGGACATACCGAGGTAGATAAAATGTTTTCATTCAATTTTAATGGGAAAAATAGTAAGGTGGGGGAAATGGAGTTTGAAGTCTCAGAGAAATATATTTCTATAGCCACAGAGATACTTGATTGTGGTGAAAAGTGGTTTAAAGCCACATCTTTGAATTCTACTTTCTCTAAGGAATTCCTAAAACATGAATATCAAGGAGACAACCTATCCAAGTGAGTGCCAAGAAGTCATATGATGGAGTATATTGACAAAATTCTCAAAGTTATTCAGAGGTACTTCACTTATGAAGGAAGGTTCAATATGGTTTATTAATACCATATTAGATTGCTACTACACTTTACTAGGAAAGAGTCCATCAACCTTCCCTTTTATCTTTTCAGGAGTAATGGAAAGATGTCAAATAGCGTCCAAGCTAAATCTGAGAAAGTGGATCCCATTGTTTTTCACTATGGTTTAATCAAGATGATAGTATTGGAAGAGTTGAAGAAGACCAATACTTTATGGGAGGATTTCCTAGCTGCATCAAGTTTTCGGCCAGATGTTTCTCACACACCACAATAAAAAATAAAAACACCCACTCCTGCTGAGAAGACTGTGAACTTAGAGTCAAGCAAAAAGAGAAAGATGACCAGAAGTGATAAGTCCATTCAATTTACTGATAAAACAATTGAAGGTGGTCCCTCACAACCTCCTGATAGAGAAGTTTCTCTTGTGGAAGAACCTACACCTATGAAGATATCATCAAGTAAAATAAGGAGTCTGAAGGTGTTGGCGTTCGGAAGTCACTCCTGGATTGCTAGTAGGAGAAGAGCCCGAAGCCCATCATATTTAATGTCACGGTTTGTTTTAAAGGTTGATCAAATGGTGGGAAACTCGGAACAGCACAATCTCAACTCAGAAACCGGACCAGACATGCATGAACGAATGAGGTCTTGTATAAACTTCAAACAGTGAGTCGTAGTAAAAGGGTGAGTAGGTAGAAGACTTATGCAAGAAGGCGCAGTGATCCACGATGAACATCAGGTTCATCACAGACTTAGAGAAGAAGTGCATTCAAACGCAAAATCCTTTTACATTCAAATACATAAAACCAGAGGGCACGACAAYGCCACAACAAATCCTTTATTGCAACAAGCTGCACTACTGTGAATCCTCAGGCAAAAGATGAAACCAAGATGGATAAGAAAGGAAACTGTTTGTTATAAACCAAGAAGTCTCAAACACAGAGGCATAACCAGGAAACCAGAGTATGGCTGAAACTTTACAGTCGGGAGCTTAGCTCTACCATCGATAGATACAAAAATGCAAAAAATGCCTACATATACTCAAAATAACAACAGCGGCGGAACCAAGAAACTGCATTGAAGGCTTTGCGTCTGCATGGCTTCTGACAACACGGAGCTGCGATCTTTGAATGGCCGTGCAACTTATGGCAGACGCGATCAATTTTCTGACAGTTTAATCGGTGACTCGACGTGCTTTTAATTCTTTGCGGGACGTCCCCATTATGGCGGAGACGATGTCTAACCACCACCAACCGCTTCAATAACTGCTTCTTGGGATTGATAACGGCCCAGCCAACTCAGCACCTCGAGATAGGGAACACTTCTCGCGCTGCCACCTGGAACGACTGAATGGCCTGAGGGATGAACATGAGGGTCATCGCGGAGGACGTGCTACATGGTAGGAGTGATGGCGAGAAGTGAGAGTGATGACAGAGGGGGGGGAATAGGGGATGATCCGTGGAAGGGGACAGCCAGGTAAATGGGGCGAAGACGGGAAAAACGGACTCGCCTTCGGGTGAGAGATTGATGTGGAAAGAAGGGGATGCGTGGCAGGCGATGAGTGGGTGATGAAAAGAAGGGGAGGCCACGCAAGCCAGAGAGGAGGAATGGATAAGTGACATATGGCAATAGGGGAAGGCGGGTAGAAGGAAAGTGAAGTGACGGGAGGAGGACCCACACTGGTTAAGCATAGGGTAGTTGAGAGGAGCAGGGTTGCATGAGCGTCGTTGATTAGGGCGCTGCGATCGTGGCCGTTAGAAGCTGTATCCACAATTACAGACCCCCCCCCTCGGCTTAAAGGTAGAAAGGCGGGGGGGGTCCAGAATGGTCTCCAACGTCGTTGATCCGGGCGCGCTCATCTGGACCGTCGGAGAGATGCGCCCCCGATTCTGAACCCCCCCCCTCTTGCTTATAGGTCGAAAGGCAAGGGGGGTCCGGAATTTGCTGTGAGCCGTTGATATGGGCGCGCTCATCTGGACCACCCGGTCGTGCTTTCTGTTTACCACGGGCGCATTGTCGCCCAAAATTTTGGACAAGTGGGTTTTAACCCATGCGTTTGATATCTGGCCCCCCTTAGCGAGAAATATCGCTAACATTTGGCTCCATGGGGGATAGAGTCGTCCTTGTGATGCTCTAAGAACTCTTTTGCAGACTTAGTGCCTTTGCTGTTGGGCTATGGAGTCATTTCTTAGTCAAAGATGTAAAACAAAAACACAATACAATATTTACAAAATCAAAATGAGCCGATTGCGGCTCACATAAAACACTTTTTTAAGAAATGCCCATTGACTGGGCCATTGAAAACTTCATTTCCTTCCAGATCCTGCAACCTGTAAGTGTTATTGGAAAATACTTCAAGGATCTTGAAAGGCCCGAACCAGAGGGCATCAAATTTACTGTGTTTTCCCTTCTCCTGCCTGGGTGCATCCCACTTGAGCACTAGATCACCCTGCTCGAACTCTTTTTTCTTGTTCTTCCTGTCGAAAGCCTGCTTGATCTTCTGCTGACGATTGTAAACTCTGTCCAGGACCTGCTCTCTGATCTGCTGCACCTCCATCATCTGATGAATTCTTCTGAGCATAAGATTAGGTTCCCCCTCATAGCCGTGGAGAAGACTTGCCACGGGCAAGGCAAGCTGAGTGGGGAAAACTGCCTCAATC
>ML807049.1:232285-247365 GCA_009831015.1 Picea engelmannii | reverse complement strand
TTACTCTTACTGTCCATATGCTGTATGATTGGTTGATGACACATGAAGAAATCTTAATAATTATTTAAAAGGCATAAAATTGTTTAAGCTTATAAACAACTGATTCACCCCCCCTCTCAGTTGTTCTAGTATTTCCAACACACTTCTCGCGCTGCCACCTGGAATGACTGAATGGCCTGAGGGACGGACATGAGGGTCATCGCGGAGGACGTGCTGCATGGTAGGAGTGATGGCAAGAAGTGAGAGTGATGACAGAGGGGGGGGAATAGGGGATGATCCGTGGAAGGGGACAACCAGGTAAATGGGGCGAAGATGGGAAAAACGGACTCGCCTTCGGGTGAGAGACTGATGTGGAAAGAAGGGGATGCGTGGCAGGCGATGAGTGGGTGATGAAAAGAAGGGGAGGCCACGCAAGCCAGAGAGGAGGAATGGATAAGTGACATATGGCAACAGGGGAAGGCGGGTAGAAGGAAAGTGAAGTGACGGGAGGAGGACCCACACTGGTTAAGCATAGGGCAGTTGAGAGGAGCAGGGCTGCACGAGCGTCGTTGATTAGGGTGCTGCAATCGTGGCCGTTGGAAGTTGCATCCACAATTCCGGACCCCCCCCCCTCGGCTTAAAGGTAGAAAGGCGGGGGGGGTCCGGAATGGTCTCCAACGCCGTTGATCCGGGCGCGCTCATCTGGACCGTCAGAGAGATGTGCCCCCGATTCCGGACCCCCCCCCTCTTGCTTATAGGTCGAAAGGCAAGGGGGGTCCGGAATTTGCTGTGAGCCGTTGATCTGGGCGCGCTCATCTGGACCGCCCGGTCGTGCTTGCTGTTTACCACGGGCGCATTGTCGCCCAAAATTTTGTACAAGTGGGTTTTAACCCATGCGTTTGATATCTAGCCCCCCTTAGCGAGAAATATCGCTAACAGAAGGGTAAAAAACTTGTCTTTTCCTCACTTGTTGTTGTAGAAATAGTCAAGCCTAAAAGACCTTTCACCAGATCAACAACTAAGCAACATATTCCTATGGAATAAGGTACAACAAAAGCCTCAGCTCAACAAAAGGATAAAACTCATCCTTCCAAGTAGCCAATAGAGATTATTAATATCAACTCCCCTTCTCATGAAAGTAATCTTACTTTCAAAACACTCAGAAGGAAACTTAAGGATAAAAGAGCTAAAAATGACAAATTGAAGAAGGAAAATATGGACGCCCAAATCAAGATGAAGAATATGTTAGATTTATATGAGAAGATGATTGATAAAGACAAATATTTGGCTAAGAGACCTCTACCTCTGCATAGGCAGTTTAAGAATGTGTATAGATAAAAGAGATCTTGACAAGCTGAAATCAGGAGGTTGAAAGCAGAATTGAAACCTTTCAAGGAGCAGATAGAAAAACGAAATTTGGATATGTTAGCTTGTGTGGTTACTAGAAGAAGCACCAGGAAAAGATGAATACAGGATATTATTTTTACATCAACATCATTTTTTCCATGGTCCACTTTTATGCACATACTTATAACCTGAGTAATGATGTTTTTGTATTAAGCTGAGGCTACCATATTCATATGACTTCTACAAAAGGTTACTTCATGTTTCAGAATATTGTAGCAGGTTCTGGAAGGGTTTCCCAACTTTTTGTGCAATTTTAAACAGTTGAAATCATTTTGTATGTAAAAAATCACCTACAGGAAAGTTCGCAGCACATGCTGTCAAAGGTGATGCGAACTAGTTGTTTTAGGAAAGTTTGTAGTGCAGGTGCTTTGAACTGGGTGTCACAAAGATTTTGAGTTGATGAGGACTGCCAGGTGTCAGATTGTGTTCGGATAATCTCTTTAAAGATGAATTTCACATCAAGATCCACCTGCCTCAAGGATCTACCTGCAGTAAAGCCACATGCATCAAATTGTGAACAGTTTCCTTTAATGATGCCAACACTTTCATAGAATATAACATTCTTGTTACATTTTTGTTGTGCACCTAGTGACACGCCTCTCTTAGGCATATAATCCTATGTAGAAGCTAGGTGGCGAATTGTAGAGATATTTTTGGATGTTTTGTTATTTAAGATGCATTGTAAATCTATGAGAAGGTTTGACTGGTTAGACAATGGGACTCTTATATTTAGTTTTCAACTGTAACAGAGTTTCCATATGTATGTATTAGATTCAAGAATATTTAATAGTGAATGGTCAGTTTCCTTTTCTACTGTCACCTATGTGTTTCATTCTCACTTTGATGTTAGTTGTTGATGAAGGATTCACCATTATACTTGTTCCTTACTACAGTAAATTATTTATTGTTTGTAATTCATGAAAGTATGATCAAATTTTTCTCTCTTGTTGATTAGGAGGTTCTTATTCAATGCGATTTCTGCTATATGTGTTTCATAACTACTGGATGTAATCTTATGCATGTATCTCATATTCCTTGCTAAGTCTTCCATCTTCCTATTGATGTATCTAAACACTGATTTGAATCCATTCAAAGCCTTTCTTGATGGTGTGTATTTCATGGAGGTTTTGTGTTGATATTATAAACTAAGTATCACACCCATTTGATACACTTTGATTTTTTTATTTTTTATTTTTTTATAATGGGTATTAGGCTCATACCTAAAGCAGTCTAGGTGAGACTTCTAGTGCTAACAAAATCTAGATCAGTGATATCAAAGCAGTCTACTCCTTGTCATTCTTAATGCATGTCCCTGATGAGGCCAGCGTATGAATAATTGGGTCACGAGCTTGTTTCCATTGAGGAGAAAGGATCTCGCACGCCCAAGTGACCTTCCATGGTATGAGAAAAGAAATACAATGGGACATGAGATCCTTTCAAACTTTTTCTAGAGGAATCCCTCACGCAACAGAGGAACGAAATGATGGATGTTTTTGCACAAATTCTTCGGTGACTACCAACAAGAGACAAATATTCCTCGAGCAGAGGCACCGCCCCCTTCAAGGTACATATCAAATTTGATATTCCTATATTTGAAGGCCAAATAGATGCAGATGTTGTAGACAAATGGTTGAATTGTCTAGAAGGGTATATTTCTATCCATAATGTTTCAAATAGATAAAATATTACTTTTGCACTCCTCAAAGCCACCCCCCATGTTGAAGATTGGTGGAATACTTTCTATGAGAAAAAGGCAATAGAGGAACCCTCATCATTTACAGTCACACCCACCTAGGATTCCTTCAGGGATGTTATTAAGGAACAATACTACCCTGTCAGAATTTATGATGACCTGTATACAAAATGGACCACACTGTGACACGAAAGGGACCATGCAGTGCCATAGTTCACAAATATCTTCCATACCTTTTGCACCAAGTTGGGTATCAAATATTCTAAGTGAAATCCAGTGTCAAGTACCACCGTGGTTTGCATAGATACATCCACATAGAAATGGACTTTTTGGACATCGTGTCCTTGGGCATTACCTATCGATATGCCATCAAAATCAAGGAAAATGTTAAACAAAAACCATGGAAGTTTGGGTTTGGGAACCCCTCACAGCAAAAGTAGGGAAAGGGAATCCCCAAACCACAAAACAAAGGGTAGAGAAAATATAGACAACAAAAAGACAACTAGTCTAAGCCACAAAAAATGAAGGATAATGGAAATATGAAGAAAGATACCGAGAAGTGGTGTGACTTCCATAAGAGACCCTAGCATAAGACTGTTGATTGTCACTCAAAGTTGTCATTGGTGGCTAAGATGAAAGCCTCAAAATTAGATGCGGGATCCAACTATGAGTCATAACCATAAAAGGGGAGACAAATCATTGATGCAGAACCCAATGCCACTATTGATACCACCAAGATCCATCCTAGTGAACCTGATGGGCCAAAGGAAGGAGAACACCTCTTTCATTCACAAATGTGGGTGAAATGAACCTCATTGGACTTCATCGTTGATATTGGTATCCAAAAGAAGCTCATCTCAGTGGAGGTCATCAAGTGGCTAGCCCTGTCGACAATGCCACACTCACAACCCTACACCATCAGATGGCTCCACCAAGGAAGCGATCTTCACATCAACCAACAGTGCCACATGTCCTATGGCATCAAGCCATTCAAAGATGAGGTATTGTGTGATGTTGCTCCTCTTGAAGTTTGTCATGTTATTTTGGGCCAACCTTATTTATGGAAATTTCATGTTGTGTATGAGTATAGGCATTGTAGTGTTATTATTACGTTGGAGAGGAAATTGTACAGGATACCCGAGGTAGTCCCTCCTAGTGTCATTTCCTTGATCTATTCCAAGCAATGTAGGAATGTCATATCTTAGGCCAAGAATTTTTTCTTCTTTGTTATTCACTCTTAGAGTGAGTGAAAGATTGCAGCCACATCCATGTCCTCTGTGACTAACCTCTCGATGCAGTAGAAGCAAGTGGTTAAGGTCATGGAAGAATACAAAGACATATTCTCTTCACCTAATGGGGTACCTCTTCATTGTCAGGTCAAGCATTCCATCGATCTGATCCCCAATGCATCACTACCTAATGGGCCAGTCTATCGCTGCTCTTTGTTGGTCCTTGACCATGTTTTGGGAGATTCTTGGTCATGTTGACCTATTTTGGGACTTCAATAGCCTGTCGAAGGAGGAGAAGAAGACGAAGTGGATATCACGGGATCTTGACCCCTTTTTGGGTCCTTTTTGGGATGTGGGAATATGTAACGGGAATGGGACATTGACCCATGGGTTTACCCATGTTTAGGCCTATTTTGTAATATATAAATAGACGCTTAGGCTAGATATAAGCGTGGTGCATCTATGTGATGTGAATGTATGCTAAGTGAAAGTAGAGTCTGTAAGTGCTTTGTGCCTACTGTGAGAGACTTGCAGAGCTAAGTGCAAGTGGTTGTAACAGACTGTGGAAGGCTTAGTGTTGTAACACAAGGAAGAAGGATACAACGAGCTGCGTAGATCTTCTGTCCTGTGCGAAGTACGGGTTTTGAGGCTTTGTGCTCGTAACCGATTGAATGAAGACAATAAAGAGTAAGATTTGTTGGACGTAGCCCCAGGGTGGGGGTGAACCACGTAAATACTGTGTTATGCTACTTTGTGCCTTGTCTTGATGTGTTCACATGTTATTTCTAAGTACTTTGATAAGTTTAGATAGATATACTTATGCTTTGTGCTTATGATATGCGATAATGTTAGATTTGATCTATATGGCCATGCTTAGTGCTTGATCTGCTCGATATGATCTATTTACCTATGCTAAGTGCTTAAATACATTAGATTAGTGTGGATGTTGCAAAGCTCTGTTTTATCAACGAAGTGGGTATTGATTTCATATTGAGGAACTGACGGTGCTAAGTGCTTTATTAAGTAGTACAATCAAAGATCTATGTCCCAGTTAAGGTTGCAAACACCTGAGTCTTGCAACCACCCCTACCTCTACCTCGGGTGAGACTTCATTTGCTTCGTAGGTGTTGCTGAAAGGGCCGGTATTTAGGTCTTTGTTGGTGTGTTGTTGTAGCGTTGAACCTTGGGTCTGCCCCTATGCCAACAAATGGTTCTGTTGCCTGAACCTGAAACTATGATTACTAGGAACTGAGAAAGAAGAAGATTTATGCAAAGATTCGACCTGAGATTGTGAAATCTCTGTGCGTAGATTTGTGCCCTAGTACGCAGTATCCTAATCAATTTATAAAGCTCTGTTCTAAAGAAAGAAGCCCGATATGAAGAAAGGAGGTTAGATCTGAAGGAAAGAAGAAAGATCTTAAATCTTTTTGCTCTAAGAAAGGAAAAAGTGAGAATTTATGATTAAAAGAGGTAATATTTGCAAGCGTTGTGCTCTGATAAAGGTAAGAATAGTGAAAAGTTTTTAGATCTAGAAGCTTTGTACTTTGTAGAAGTAAGATAAGTGGAAACTTTTTGTTTCTAATGTATGGATCTAGGTATGTTTGATAGGTTCTGTCCTAGCTTGAAAACTAGGGCATTAATAGATGAAAGAAGGTTTGATATGAGTAGATCTAATAAGAATAGTGAAATATATGTTATACCTATGCATAGAAAGAATGTTTGGACTAACAAATGGATACAGGATCCTAGAAAGATTTTTTTGTAGGTTAGCTACCATGATCCTAGTGCGTAGTACTAGAAAGGATGGGAATCATTTAAAAGAAAGAGAGGATTAACCCTTTGTTATAGTTGCATAAGACTGAGACATCTTGCTAAGGAATGCCCTGGGAAAAGACCTGGTTGTGTTTGTTGTAAAGATATGGACGATGAAGTGTTGGATTTCCCTAGAATGATTCCTAAAGGTTAAAAAATGAACTTGAATCAAGAAAACCCTAAGGAAGATCCAGGAATGGCAGAATCCTAGAAAGAATCAGATAAAATATGGTTGCAAATAAAAGAAATACTGAATGACCATCAACATGTCAGACTATTAGGGATCTTCAAGGAAAAATAATGCATTGAAGTAAGAATAGGATATTTTGACATTGACTTTGTTCTGGATGAAGAAACAAAGGTGAATATCATGATAGAAAGAACTTGGGAAGCCATAGGGAAGCCTGCTATGATCCCTTCATTAGGAGGAATAGGACTATTCAGAGGAAAGTTGATCAACCTATGTCGGAAGCTCGCTTGCATACCTATGAACGCTAATGGAACTTCGACAAGAGAATATTTTGAGATTATTAAATTTATTGAAGACAACGCCCCATTTACCATGTTACTAGGAAAACCTTGGATTGATAGAGATCAAGCCAGACGAAAATAAGAAGAAGAAGTTTTGAAGCAGAAGAAACAAGAGTTAAAAGATTTCATGACCAGAAGGATCGCACACTTGATTGAAGAACAAGAGAGAATATCGAAGCTATTTAACACTATAAATCTAGATGTCGAAGTTGAGATAACACTAGAGGATCCACAGAAGACTAAAGTACCTACCCCAGACAAAGAAGGAGTATTATCCAGGAACCCTAGGGAAGAATATCAACATCGCCAAGTGACTATGACCAAAGAAGATAAGAATCATAATGGAAAAAGGAATACTGAGACGAATCTCACTGGAAAAAAGGATAGAAATTTAAGTAAGAAGAGAGCTAAGATTGAAAAGTTGCAAAAAGTTCCAGAGGGAACTTCACAGATGGAAAAATTGCAAAATGGAAGCTTCGTCGGGATATCAGAACAACGACACATGGCACTTCGCCATGATGAAGCAATATAGCCGTTGGGGACATTATAACCGTTCGATCGATGCTCTGAACGGGAAGAAAGGCAATTATGGTTCATCATCAGACTATTGGACCATGCCATAATGGACCAAACAAGGGTTAATGGAGGCTCATACCCATTGCAAGTGAACCGTTGTCAAGTTCCCTATTTATCTTTCCGCGCCACGCACCGAGAACACTTTTTCCAATTGCGAATTTGAGCCCATAGAATAAGCCGATTTTATACAGTGATCATCACACTCTTGTTCTATATATTAGTACTGTGTCTAAGTTGTTCCCCAAACCCGCGAATGTTCACCCCAAGTGCATATGTTGGAAGAATTGAGCGCCGCAGAGAAAGCTGCTGAAGAAGTTTTGATCGACTTGATGAATGAGAAAGTCATGTTGATGTCTGAAGGTATCCAGGCTTCATCCCCAAGAGGACTGCAAGTGTCTTCATCCACTGCTCGAGCCGGACCATCCTGGCCAGCCAATGAAAAGCGAACCAAGAACAAATATGATCTCATGAATGCTAAGTTGATTCTGAGCATTTTACTTTCCTATCTACCACCTTTGAGCGGCGCAATAAATCGAGACAGTGTGCCCAGAGAATTTGAGTACACTTTGGTCACTGTGTACCTCCCAAAGGGGATATGAGTAGTTCACGTAGATCAAGAAAATATTGCAATGTTGAAGTTTAGTGACTTCAACCTCGGCGATAGGAAGGTCTACAACATGCTCACCTCACATAAGTACCTAGCAAGAACAAAGGGAAATAATTCGAAGATAGTTACCCATTCATGGACTATGAACCTCGTGTAGTCCACACTGCTCAATGTCATGAAGATTCCTCACTTCGGAAGGCACCAAGAAGTGAATGAATGCGTCAATATGCAACTATCCTGTTACCATGGTGGAAACTTGTGGTTAAACCATCGTATAATAGTGGATCCGATGTTGATAAATCAGATCATCGCGCTTAGCATGCAAGGACCTGACCCACAAGATTTCTATCCTGGAAAAGCCATGGACCACACTCTCACACAAAGGATCAAGGATAGTTATGGATATGTCAAGAAGGGAATGCGAGGCTACAAGGTAACTTCTATCCAGAGCAGCGCAGTGTGCCTTGCATGTCAGTTGATCGTAGGAAAGTTAGTTCACAAGAACCGACCCACTCAAGTGACTAGTTTTGTAGTCAACCTCGCAAGAAAGTGTGCAGAGGGCCTACAAATGGATTGGGCGAAGTACCTCATGAACTAATTGGAACTGGAATGCAAGGAAGCACAAGATCAGGGATATAAATTCCACTTCAGCTGGCTTCTAATCCTGATCACTTTCATCATATGGGAGATGTCGGAAGGTGCGACCTTCCCGGACATCGAGCCCTTTGAACATTTGGTTGCGAAGTTCAGTACATTGTGGTATTCCAGTGACATGAACAAGCAATGGAAGTCAAATGTCGTATTCCACACATATTACAACCAGATGAAAACAACCATCCAGTATGAGCCTCGCATAATGCCAAATACTCTCCACAGGTTTCAGTCTTTAATGTAATTCAGTGTGGACTTCCATTTCATTTATATTACAGCATGCGATGATGAGCACAAGAAGCAAAATCAATCTTACTACAAGCTAATAGAGGAGGACTTAGAAGAGATTAATAAAGACTGGTCAGTGGATGTCCTCATTCCAGTAGATCCTGCATATATGCCCGACATTAATAGTCTGAAAGGAGCACATGATACACTTGGACCCAACAAGGCAAAGAAAACTGAAGAAGCCCAAGACGTAAGCAGTAACTCAGTAAAAACTGCTTCCATCTCACCTGAGCAAGGAGGAGATGGCAGAGAGATAGATGGCATAGAAGTTGAACAGAATAAAGGTGAGGTTACACCACCTATATACGAGGAGGATCCCTCTAAGAAAAGGAAGGTTTCCCCCCTGAAGCCTTCTTCTCAGAAGAAATCGAAAGCCTCTATGACCAAAATGAAGACTACCCTCACCTCAGATGACTTCGATTTCATTGTAGCAACACTGAACGATGCTTCGCTGGAGATAGAAGAGAAGCAAGAGGCTAAGAAGGAAGAGATAAACAATTGAATTAAGGTTGAACTTCAAGGGGTGCAGAGGGAACTGCAGTCCATCCGTGCATTTTCACTGCACCTCTGCCATTGGAAACAACAGAACTGGGAGATGAGTCAGCTCAACTCCATCGAATTGTTGATACAGTCGAAGCTCGCCTTCGACGAGCATAGGAGGAAACAGTGAAAGACACCCAAGCTTTAGCACAAGTACAGGGAGATATTTTAGAGCAATGCAGTACTACAGAATGGAAAATGCTTGCTGTCCAAGCAAAGTGGGATGAAGAAAAAGTCCAGTTGCACAAAGAAAAGGAACAGTTGCTTATAGAGCAACTCGAAGTAAAGGTAAGGGTCAACATAGCACTTCTCTCTATGATAGTTATAGAAGTAAAGTCCGAAGAGAGAGTCCCACAATAGGTAGTGCAACTTGAAGAAGTGATTCAACAACTACAACAATGCATGCCATATTTAGTGCTACGCACAGTGCCCAAGACCCCGTAAGGCGTAAGAGACCTAAGGGAAGCAACTACCTGCAACACAATTGACAGACTAAAATCTCTTTCTCTGGAATGAAAGCAGCTAAGTAACCATAGTGCCCAAACATATGAGAAGCTCGCTAAGAATATGGAATTGCAAGCACTAGAGTCGCAGCTCCAGGAAGAGAAGCAACACGCAGACACACTACAGGAGCAGTGGAAGGCCCTGTTAGCTGTAGACAAAATGAAGAGATCTTAAGAGAAACGCACTGCCCAACAACAGATCCATATGATCCAGAGAAAATTTATGGAAGTAACTCAACGACTCCAACCTATGCAAGATAAGGCATGCCAATTGTTCACAGAGGTTGAAAGTTGAGGAGAAGAGCTAGAACAAGTTGTCACTACAGCATAACAACGCCTAGAAGGGCCAGTGAATGATGCAGTGATCCAGGAGTTTGTCGAGAAAGAAGTCGTAGCAAAGCATCAAGTCAAAGCAGATCGATCCAAACACGAGGCATTCGAAGTAGAACTAATCAGACCAAAGTGACTCAGGATGAGTCACAGGTCAGTGTTGGGGGCCTATTGTCCCTTGACCAAGTTTTGGGAGATTCTTGGTCATGTTGACTTATTTTGGGACTTCGACAGCTTGTCAAAGGAGGAGCGGAAGACGAAGCAAAGATCATGGGATCTCGGCCCCTTTTTGGGTCCTTTTTGGGATGTGGGAATATGTAATGGGAATGGGACATTAGCCCATGGGTTTACCCATGTTTAGGCCTATTTTGTAATATATAAATAGATTCTTGGGCTATATAGAAGCGTCGTGCATCTATGTGATGTGAATGTATGCAAAGTGCAATTAGATTCTGTATGTTATTTATTCCTACTGTGAGAGACTTGCAGAGCTAAGTGCAAGTGGTTGTAACATACTGTGGAAGGCTTAGTGTTATAACGCAAGGAAGAAGGATCTAGCAAGCTGCGCAGATCTTTTGTCCTGTGCAAAGTAAGGGTTTTGAGGCTCTGTTCTCGTAACAGATTGAATGAATACAATAAATAAGAAGAGTTGGTGGACGTTGCCCGAGGGTGGGGTGAACCACGTAAATACTGTGTTATGCTGCTTTGTGCCTTGTTTTGATGTGTTCACATGTTATTTTCTAAGTACTTTGACACGTTTATATATATCTACTTATGCTTTGTGCTTATGATATGAAAAAATGTTATATATGATCTATATGGCCATGCTTACTGCTTGATCTGGTCAATCTGATCTATTTACCTATGCTAAGTGCTTAAATACATTAGATTAGTGTGGATGTTGCAAAGCTCTGTTTTATCAGCGAAGTGGGTATTGATTGCATATTGAGGAACTGACAGTGCTAAGTGTTAGCACTAGGAATCACCTTCAGATTGCATGGAAGGCAAGCCCAGTACCCATTAGTTTTATAAGTGAATGTAAGGGTGTTTAAAAGGTCAAATAGAAAGAGACTCGAAATGATAATGTTCCAACTCAGATAAGAGGTCTAGCATGCACCAACAATCAAGGTCTTGGCTAACTACAATCAGTAGTTTGGGAGTAATTATGAATAGAGGGAAGACTTAAAATAAGAGAAGTGTAGGGGCTATTTTAAACATCAGGTCTGCAAAATCTTAAGGAGGAAAGCATCTTAACACAAGATCTTCTTGAACTCAGAAATTAAGAAATCTAAATAAACATCATGATAATATAATGATCAAACATCCACCATAACATCACCATAATCATTCATGTTAATCATTCAAAGCATGAACATTTAGCATCAGAAGCAAAGTAAGTTGAAAGAGAAGCTGATTTCTATTAGCCAAAATGTCTTAAGTCTAGTACATAGCTAGATCATAGTTACTTCATCAAAATATTATAGTCTAGGGGAACCTTTCTCAACCATACAAACCTACTAAAGCAATTGATCTATCTATTTATAACAAAAGGGAGGAAACAACTGGAGGTATGATATGGCCTCCTTCCCTTGAAAATCTCTAAACATTTATTTGATATAACAACTTGTCTAACCATCTATGCTATAAAACAGGAAAATGTTGGTGACTAATCCAACCATGCTTCAAACTGATTTGATTCATTCTTGTTGTGCAACCTCTTGTTTTTCCATGTGTCTTTTAGGAGCATGTAGTTGTCCTCATAATGCCAACTACTACTTCTGCAATTTTCTCCATCATCATCCATCCAAAAAGTTGTTGGCCTGACCTTCCTAGATCCCTGTTGTCTGCTGGTAGCTTCTTTAGGTAGCAACTTGAGTAGCGTATTTCACAGCTGGACAAGTAAAGGAGGTAGCGCATTTAGGTAGAGCCATTGTGCTACGTATGTGTTTAGACTCTGTTCTCTATGAAATATTAGGTAGCTCCATTACGCAACGCCACTGTGTTGCACCTGTATGCCAACTCTATTCTCTGCCAAATATTAGGTAGTGCCTATAGGTAGCACCACTTATGTTGCATCTATGTGCAGGTTGAGGTAGCAATGTAAAAAATGCAATGCCTTCAATATTGAATGTGTGCAGAGAAATTGATGGCCTTTCATGATATAAAACCCATTTTATTTAGGTGTCTTGGTAGTACAGAAGGTAGTGCATTTTACCACTGAGGGAGTTAGCACTTAGTAAAACCCAAAACTCTGATAGTTAAACACTTAGAAGCCTGTATAGATGGCAAAGGAAATATTTGAATATTAGTTAACCCTCCCAAAAAGGAGCCATCCTCAAAAATGGGGCTTACCTTTTACCAGCTATTTTGTCATCTTGACACTTAACCTCACACTTTTTATGGTAGAAAGAGGATCTTCAATTGACATAGTAGACTTCTTCTTCTTAGTAGTGACATGGTTTTTTAGTGAGGTTGTGCTCTCCTTAATTGCTAGTTTTTAATTCTCAATGGTAGCTTCAACCAATACCTATAAATTTCTTTGGGCTACCTCATCTTGAAAGTGCTTCATCTCTGCCTTTAGTTTCCTATTCTGAGAATGAAAGCCTTTGTTCTTCCTGTAAAGATTCTTTAGCTGTCTATGAAGGGGTTGGGCCCTTCTTGCTGCAAACCTTGCCAAGTCAAGGGTGTGACTGTAGCCATTCATAATCTCTGTCATCTTGTATTTGTCAGACATGGCTTCATTTTTCAATTGAGCCACCTCTTTTCTTGCATCTTTAAGTTGCTTGATAAGTCTCTTGAAGGTCCGACTGTCAGGAGGAGTGGTGTTATGCATAGTCTCAAGAGGTTTTTTCTCAGTCTTCTCTTCCACCTGCATGGGAAGTGTCTTATCTACCTCATCAGGTTTCTTGGTGGATTTTATTTTACCTTTCTTCCTCTACAGATGGGCTTCTTCTTTTCTTTCCTCAGGCTTCTCAAAATATTTCATAGAGGTTTCATCTTTTCTCTCCAAAGGTCTTTTAGTACCTTTACCCTTCCCTTTCTGTACAAGGGATTCTTGTTTCTCTTCCACAGTATTTTCAATGTCTTTTTCCTTGTTCTTTTGAATAGGGGTTTTTGGTAAAGACTGCTCTTTGAAAGCCTCCTTAGGAATTGATGACCTTGTGAAAGGTATTTTACCCTTGATTTTGACTGTTGGAGGAGAAGAGGGAAAGAGTAGCTTATTCCCTTTCTTAGATGTAGCTTTGGTAGAAGAAGGCACCTCTTCTAACCCTGGCGGAGGAGGTATTGAAAAATCTCTTTGTGGAGAAGGACAAACTTCCTCCTTATCTCCTGTGACCTACTTGTTGACCTTTGAAACTTGAACAGAGGCTTTGCTCTTTCTCTTCCTATTGGTCCCTACTTTAGTAGCATTGGTGGGTTACAAAGGACTTTCCTTCTGTGATTGAGGAGTTTATTCTAGATCCAACTTGAAATAAGAAGTAACAACAAAATTCTCCCATGAAATCTCTTTCTTACCCAATTCCTCAGAGACTAGCATTCTGATCAATCTAGAATGGAAGAGGCTAGAATCCACATCTTTAGATTTGGATTTTATCCTGGCTGACATCTTACCTATACTTATTAACAAGTAATAGGGAATATTCATCTCAACCTTACCAGTAAAATGTAGCAACAACCTTACATGGTACTGGTACAATGTGCTAAATCTCCCTTCACATGTAAAATATCTTTGTATGATCTTTAATATTCTGTCAAACTGTTCAATCAATTGACTCCTTGGCATACTTTTAGACAAATCTCTGGCTTGATATTCAGGTTTAAAAAGATCTTTAGCATAGGATGAACTCAAAGACATGGATTTGAACCACTTTTCACCTGTAATGGGGATCCCTGTTGCAGCTGATATAGAGGATTTAGTTACCTCAAATTCCAAACCCCCAACCTTGGTTTTCCTGCCATCAAAATGTAATGAAAACCTTCATTCTACCTCTGTATGGCCTCTCTGCATGTTCTGGTAGAAAGAGAGGAACCCTACTCTTTGAAATACCTCTCTTGCCATGGGATCTGTATAACAAAGATGCATGCCCACTGGTTCTATCCTAACCACCTTGCCACCTTTGTGTGTCTTCCTTGATTGAGAAGTCTCCATGGCTTAGAATGAGGGATTTTTGAAAGGCCTATAGGATAGTAATAACCAAGAAGGATTTGAATTGGGCTTCAAATGTACAAGGATGACCTTTTGAGACAGACTGGTGCTAGTGAGCCAAGCTTGACTGTGGGAATTACACCCTTAGACTTGTACAGGTATTCGAGAGTGTGGGCAGTGAGGGGGTAATCCAAAATTGTCTCTTTGCAATTGAGCAAAAATGCTAGACTCTAAGATAAAAGGAAGCAAGGGAGGCAGATAGGGTTTAAGCAGGGCCTCTGGGTAGCGCAACGCATACGCAGAGGATAGGTTATTTACAGGCTTGTGATTTCAATGGCTAAGGCAAGCAACAATAATCAAACTTAGATACAAGCAATGAAGATATAGGTCTGGAAAAGAGAGAAGACAAGGTTATCATGCAAAGATGAGTCGCTTACGACTGTGAAAACTTGGCAAACCAAAACCCAAGTGAAAATTTCTTGTGAAAATTAATATGCAGAGGAGGAAACATGGGATAACTGTGGAGTAGACACCTATTGGAATATTCAACGAAATCTCAGGATGAGATTGTGAAAACTTCGGCCCTCGAATGTTAAGAACCAAATATCAATATAGCATAGAAAAACCTCAGAAAAAGTACTCAGTGCCTTGAAAAAGAGATAATTTCAGATAATAAGCCTCTTCGAGGGGGAAACCTCCTTTTACCCCACTTAAATGTTCAATTACAAGATGATTCAAAATGAAAATGTCTCCTTGGTATATATAGGAGACTAGGAGGTATAATTAC
>ML807049.1:217841-229408 GCA_009831015.1 Picea engelmannii | reverse complement strand
CAACCTTGTAGGTTGAGGTGTTTTAGAAGAAGGAGCATTGTTCTCTCTATAGATGTTAGGATTGGTCCTTCTAGTAGCCATAGCCATATTTTTACTTTCAACATTTCTTGCCACCTTAAATGCATTCTCCAATGATTTCGGTTTCCAAAGGTGAACCTCATGTTGAATGTGATCCTTTAAAGTTCCTATGAATACAGCAATCAAGTGCTCATTTGGAATATCGGTTACCTTTATATTCAATCTTTGGAAGTTCTCAACGTGCTTGGTAACTGAACCCTTTTGCTTGAGATTTATGAATTGGCTAAAGAAGGTATTGCTCCTTGTATCCTCATAGTGTGCTATCATTGCTTCCATGAAAATTGTCCAAGTAATGAGTGATTTTCAAGAACAAATCCATCAATACCATACAAATTGATTAGGTTCTAAATATAAAGAAGCAATTCGTACCTTTTGTGTATGTAGCACATTATGGAGATCAAAGAATTGCTCCATCTGAAGCATCCATGTGATTGGGTCCTTGCCATCAAACTTCCTCATATCAATCTTAGGAATGTGGTTGGTCTTCAAACCAAAGTTGGAGTTTCTCCATTCTTGATTCACCTTCCTTGTGTCCTCATCATGAATTTCATGGGATGCATTTTCAATTTCAAGTGTCTTCTTTGTTACAAAAATTTTCAATACTTCCATGATCTCCCCTTTTAAACCATCCATCTTAGTATCCAACATAGCTTCCATTGAATCCATCTTAGTATCCAACTTAGCTTCCATTGAATCCATCTTATTTTGTAGTTCATTTATGTCTCTACGCATTTCTTCACCTTCATCAAGAGTCCAAGTAGGATTTTTTGGAGGCTTATTTGGTGTAAAAGTTCCCCCTTTGGGTGGCATGTTGGCCAAGTATCACCTTTGAACCTTGATTTTGAGATGGTTCCGCTAGACAATATTTATTCTATTGTATGGAAATTTATTTTATGTATTTCTCTGATATTTCTTCTCTGCAATGCCACAGGTCTGATCAAAATTGGATGTGCCAAGTGGAATTTATGGTAACTTCCCCACAACTTGTCGAGTTTTGTCCTTTCCAGGAGATATCACTTGTATAGTGTGCCCCACACAAAATAATTGATATAAAATTCTAAAACGCGCACCATAAATACTACAGACTGTCCACGATCCAATGAAACTAGTCCCACACAATTTGGATACTCTAGGAAGAAGTTATGATTGTTTTACCTGGAACACCTTCTTGAGACTAGTCAATAGGACTAGTCAGATACCCTATCTTACAAAGGGTGTATATACAAATTTAATATGACCCAGAAGATAAACTTTTTACCATAGATACCTTACTAATTTCTATAAATATCCTCAAGAGTGTAGGGTCTGAAATGTTACAGAAAAGTTTTTATAGCTAAAATTCTGCAATGACTCAGTTCAGGATGATTCCAGAACCCTATCTTGTACAGGCTGTATCTCTGAAATTATAAGGCCTCAGGAGCTGAAGTTTTAACCCAACAATCCTTGATTTGTCTGATAAATATATTCTAAGCCATTCCTTCGGAAAAATTGTAGAAAAAAAGTTATAGCGAAAATGCCAAGGTGTCTTGGATGTAGCAACAAAACCCCAAGACCTTGAGCTCTGATACCATATGTTAAGAACCAAATATCAATATAACATAGAAAAAACTCAGAAAAAGTACTCAACACCTTGAAAAAGAGATAATTTCAGATAATAAGCCTCTTCAAGGGGGAAACCTCCTTTTACCCCACTTAAATGTTCAATTACAAGATGATTCAAAATGAAAATGTCTCCTTGGTATATATAGGAGACTAGGAGGTATAATTACAACTAATGGCCTAAAGCCGACATAAATAAAATAACATTACTAATATAATATGCCCCAATTAAGGGGTAATGAGACAATATTAGGGCTTAACATCGAACCTACTTCAGTTTCAAATTTGGTTGCCTTGATGTCGCCTGATCATAACTTGTGAATTTGTGCAGCACATCACTATTGAGCCTTTGAAAATTATAATTCGTTACCAGAGCTCGTAAATGAAAGATATGGAAGGCATGTTTAACTAACTTCGGGAGATGAAAACAAGGAACATGAGATCATTCGTGGCAATCATGACTCGAGGTGGAAGTATGATGAACTAGATAGGTGCTACGGAACTGCCTGACGAGTAGGCAACGCTTCCAATTCAAAAAATGATTGGACAAGTAAGAAAGGAGAATGAGGCATGCCTATGAGATCATGAGTGAGGAGAAAGGTGTGTCAAATTAGTCTAATCATGGGAGGGATCGACCTAGGGACAAGTCATGAAGGGGACCAAAATAATTCATGAGATAAAATGGTTCTAGGACCAAAAATCAATTTGAGGATCAAACTAGAGCTAAGACTCAAATATTTAATCATCTAAGGGGTCCTACCAAACATAAAATTTAAAGGGATGATACTTTAAAAGAAATTTAAAATCTAAGGCTTAAAAAAGGATTGAAAACAAACTAAAATACCCAAGGCAATTTGGTGTGATAACACTAAGTGCTTTATTAAGTAGTACAATCACAAATCTGTGTCCCAGCTAAGGTTGCAAACACCTGAGTCTTGCAACCACCCCTGCCTCTACCTCGGGTGAGACTTCATATGATTCACAGGTGTTGGTGAAAGGGTTGATAGCTAGGGATTTGTTGGTGCATTGTTGGTGCGTTGAACCCTGGGTCTGCCCCTGTGCCTACACTCTCTGTTAGAAAATGAGGAGATCAAACATCAGATCCAAGAATGATTCCACAAGGGGCCCATATGACCCAACTCATCACCTTTTGGAATCCAAATTGTGTTTGTGAAGAAGAAAGATGAGACTTGGCGACTCTGCATTGATTTTTGGGCCCTAAATAAAATCACATTCAGGAACCGATACCCGATTCCCTAAATTGATGATCTCCTTGATCATCTCAAGGGGGCCAAATACTTTAGTAAGATTGATCTAGATTCTGGCTATATCAGGTCCTAATAGAGAGAAAACAAATGTATGGAAGAATTCCTTCAAGTCAAAAGAAGGTCTTTTTGAATAATTGGTCATGCCATTTGGTTTGACAAATGCACCAACAACTTTTATGAAGATGATGGACGATATCTTGTGACCATTCACCAATTATTTTGTAGTGGTATATTTGGATGACATCCTCATCTACAACAAGACTTGGGTGGAACACTTGCAACATATTCAATAGGTTCTGCACACTCTGTAGCAACACAAGATATATTCGAACTTAGAGAAATGATCCTTCGACATGGACAGGGTCCAGTACCTAGGATACATAATTTATAAGCATGGTGTGCATGTGGATCTAGCCAAGATCTAGGTCATCTATGATTGGCTAGCCCCAAACATGCCCACGAAGCTTCAAAGCTTCTTAGGCGTTGCCAATTTCTATTGCAGGTTCGATTTGGGATTCTCCCATATTGCATGGGTCCTCAACCAAGTAAACATGGGTGGTGGTAAGGCAAATTTTATGTGGGGCCTGTCCCAATAGAAAGTGTTTGATGATTTGAAGTAGCGCTTATGCTCATCCATAGTGCTTTCATTACATGACCCGCAACAACCCTTTGAGATCAATATAGATGCTTCAGACTATGTTGTGGGTACAATTCTGACTTAGCACAACCACCCTGTGGTTTATCATAGTGAGACATTGTCATATTTCATCCATAAGTACCCTACTTACGATAAATAAATGTAGTCCATTGTGAAATCCTACCGCCAATGAAGGCATTACATTCTTGGGAAGGAGAAAATCATCCACACTGATCATAAGCCATTGCAGTTCATGTAGACACAAGGAAAATTGTAGAATTTTTTCCCACATAACTGGTCCACATAATTGCAGTAGTTCGACCTCAACATAAAGTATAAGACATGAAGTACCAACTATGTCATTGATTACCTCAGTCGACCTCCAGTCATGATACTCATCACGGTGTTATAATATTGTGGCCACAAGACCTCCAGATGGCCCCAGCTCTATGAGAAAGATCCTAACTTCAACACCACCTATAAATCACCCTGGGTTGACAATTTAAATTGAGGGTATTTTAGTGTCTTTTTTAGTACATATAAATCACCTAACATTTTGGCGTCGTTGCCGGGGAGTTGTCTCAAGGTAAGAAGTAGTTAGGAAATAGATCATTCTTAGACCTTAACATTATCTTGGTGGTGGGGGAGCTTTAAGACGAGAGGTAAGAACTTGCGCATCTACTATAGCAGGTTCCCCCAAACCCAATGGTAGTTTTTCTTTTTCTTTTTGTTTTCTTTCATGAATAGACCTAGAGACCCAAAGGGAGATACATTAAATCTAAATCAAACCTTTCAACAAAGGTTCCTTTCGACCTTTTTGGGGGAAGGAACGTTCCACTCATAAGCTCTGCATACTGACACCAGAGAATAAGAACTAGCTCAACCCAAACAAATAAAGTTGTCTTTGAAGAGAGTAAGACAGGGAGCACTATAGAACATAAAATTGAAGCATCAATAATAATGGGATAGGAGGCAAGACCAATCGAGCCTTCCGCAGAACCAAAAAATACAACCTTTGTTTTCTTACCACCATTAGGAGATCCTAAATTTGTGGAAATCATCTTTGTGTGAACCAAGTTTTATCAAATGACAAGATGAACTCAGAAGCAACCATTATCCTGAGGGAACTTTCTCAAATCCTAGCGACAGCCGGGATTTCTTCTTTTCAAGAAGAACATATTTTGGAAGCAGCCAAAACTATATCTACCTCTCCGGAAATATTAGAAGAATCAAGGTCCTATAAGCTACAAAATGATTTTCTCTTCCAAACTACGAAGGAAGATGAAAAATTATGGACTACATCCAGTGGAGAGCAATCATTAAAACCTAAGATTGAGGAGTTCTCAACATCCATCTGAGCAAATTCTTTATGTACTTCAGAAATAAATCATCCAAAATAAGAGGATCTGCATAGCATGATGAAGGAGAGAATAAAAATTACTATTGATAAACATCAAGATTACATTGAAATTTGGTTTCAAGAGGTCATCAGGCCACAATACTATTCTCTTCTTCAACACCTTCTGATGCCAAAACAAGTAGGTTGGCCGGTTCTTCATATCCAAGTAATCACTGCGGTAAATTTTTCATATATGGATATGAGTATGTTTCTTATCTTGCTCCGCACATGGTTACATTGGAAGAGCTCTTACACTTGAATAACTATTTTCCCTTTCATTTCATGTAGGGTAGGATAGTAAATAAAAGTTGCATATTGTTAGTTTAGTTTAGAGTCTAATGCAACCTCATTTTACATTTTTTTTAAGAACTATGAGATACATGTTCCAGTGACTTGATCTCATTGATCCTATTAGTTTTTGATATTTTAGAGTATGTTTTTTTCTAGAGATTTCTGTAGGTATTTATTTCACCAGGAGTAGACAGTGCAAGGAAATATAAAAGAAGGATTTTTCTTCAAAACATTGTTACACTTGAACCCTGTTGTCTGCTAAGAATCAAATGAATAATGAGTTCTTGTAATTAGCCATGTTTTTGCAAATACTTTCATCTTCTTGTTCTTAAGCATTCCAAAGTAGTTTCTCTTGAAACTCTTCACCACTGTATAAGGAAGTGACATCGTAACCATCAATCTTAGAGGTCTCTCGTACAGTTTTTCCAAGAAACCTGAGTAAGTGAGTCAAGTGTCTTTATCAAAGAGTAACAAGGAGGTCTAATTAGCGGTTAGTCATGGAAACATCACAATAACTTACAAAAGAAGAAAGTGAGTTGAGCCTAGAGATACCTTTTTGTTCTTTCTCAATGGTACCATCCACTACACACTAAATATCTTGATTATATCATATCTTTAGATAGGCCATGTTCGCCTAAGTACCCCTTACATCAAGACAATTACTAAGGAATATAACAGAAAGTCATCCTCTAACATAAATACCATCCCAATTGAAAAAAAGAGAAAGAAAAAGTTGTTTTCAGAGTTGCTCCCCCATATTCTTTCACAAGCAATCTTATACTAAAATCTTAAAGGATGGAGGGCCACTCTCTGAGGGTTTAAGAGGCTAACCCGTCGGGATACTGAACAGGTCTACTGGAAGTGGGTATCGGCCTGTGGTATGACTAGGTAAACCCACCGGAGTACTGAAAAGGCTTGCTGGCAGCAGGGCATTCTACCTAGCGAGGATGGTAATCTGCCAAAAATAAATAATAAATTTAAACTTGTCCTGATGTATGACATTACTTGCAGACAAAACTGACATGAAGTATGTGTGGTTAATATAAGGTTAATGAATCTCATACACTTGCCATTGGGAAATAACTCTAAGACTATCTTGAAACTCTCTTGCCTACCTCTTCTTATCTATATGTAGGATGTTTTATCCTATAGGTGGGGCCATCTTCTAACTGTCTCATCAGACCAATCTGTGAAATTTATCTCTACACTTAACAAGCTATAAATCTTCAGCTATTGGGAGAATTGTCTGGTTTCCTATATTTTTGATTGTGAGGTATCATAATACTTAGGTGTGGGGAAGGGGTTCATGAGTTTACAAATGATAACAATGCCTAGAAGAAGTAAATCTTTGTAAAAATTCATGTATTGTTTTCATGATACAAGTTATTACATTAGTAGTCATTTTATTTTTGAAGTGCTAAAATCTTGTGTGCTATAAATTGTTGTATATGTCCTTAACATACCACTCTATTGGTTTATTTTTGTTACAGTCTGTTCATTATAGGTTTGACATTACATGTTCTATGCAAGTGGATTGTGTGAGCATGATGGAAAAGAAAATAATAATGGAACACTCTTATCTTGCCTCTGCTCCTATTCACTGTGTTCCTGGTCTCTGAGGAATCAATTTCCTCAACCACAAAACTCCCAAGAGTTGGAGACCATTGGTTTAAACACCACTAGTTTCCAAGAGCAAGATATAACAGGGTTTTCAAAACCAAGTTTCAGAACATCTCTGGAACTAAGGGATACTCCAAGGAGTGGATAAAAGAGGAGCTAATCAACCCTCTCATAGTCATCACCAGGTAGATACTCTGTCTTTAAAGCCTGTCACTTTCAATCATTAGCTCACTTTCAGTTCAATACACCATTGAATTTCCCATTTTACTTCTTAAAAAGTCTCGAGAGGATGTCTTCCCAAGTAAGGAAGGTTGTAACCAATCCCCAAGAAGCCTATTGCTAATTCATGGCATGAGGACGTGCCATATCTTCGGTCTAGGGAGAGTCTCCAGAGCATATGAAAAGAGGGTCAGCTGTTTGAATTGTTACATATTGATGATAGGCAATAAAAATTCTCCTGTTCACCATGCCTACCAGTACAAACCAAGGCTTTTGTTAGTATTTGTCAGTCTGTCAGTCACCTGTGATTAAGTTTACTCTTTCATGTCATTGATAGCGGTTATTAGGTCAAATTGTTATATTTTCAAAATAAAATTCTCAAATACAATTTGACATATATTGGTTGTAAAATTTTCATTAGTGTGTCTAGGTGTCATTACTACTCCCTCCACTCACCCACGGTCATAATTTTTCATCATGATCATGTCATCATTCCTTGTCATAAATTTTCCAATGATTGTCTTGGTCAAAGTTCTACTTCAAAATTGGTTTATGAATTAAGGAAGATGAATTTGACAAAAGTGAAAGAGGTTCTTGTCAATCATAGACCAAGAAACAAAAACCTCCTTCAGTTTATGCACAGGTGTTATCATTTGAGATAAATCCCAAAAATACAAACTCTATAAGAGGGTTTCTACACATTTGGATAGTTTGACTTCAAGTCAGTTTTTTAGAGGGTTGGAGAAGGCATTTGCAATGCTTTATGGTTCCATTGTGTATAAGACATCATAAAATTTCCACCCATACCACTTTTAGCCCAAATATCCTCTGGGAAGGCCTCCAAAATCTCTATCAAAGACCATGTTGCACTTCTGCAAGTTTTGAGTAACCAACTTCAAGCTGGGATTATGAACAAATGGGAAAGTAATTTTGAAACCTAGAGGAGGTTTTGTTCATAACATATTAAAAAACAATAACCTCTCTTAGTTTTTAAATATATGTTATGGTTTTGGATATATTCAATTATCTTAGAGGCCTAGCTTTTCAGAAAATAAAACACTCTATTTTTCCTATTTTAGTCATATTTTTGTTTTGTGTTTTTCTAATAACTAAAAGTGAATTTTTGAAAACCAAGAGAGGTCTTTGTCAAGTAAATATTCAAAAACAAAAAACTCTCTCAATTTTTACACAGGTTTTACTATCTTGTAGTTACAGGTGTCACTTTGATACCTATTTTTTACAAGTTCCCCATGCCAAAAATTGTTGCGCTTATGGGAAATCACTTTTGGAACTAATTTTGTAGAGGTAAAATTGTTGTTTTGCATGTTTTAAAGGATCAAGGTTATAATATACATCTCAAGGATTCCTCACATGTCATCAAAAGCCTCTAAAAACTCCAAACCCTCCAGTTCAAACTTAGAGAGCATGAAACACTAAGTTGTCATTTACGCCATAATAACGTTGTCCTACAAGCCAAGCTGAATTCTCTACAGCATTAGGTTGATGATATTACAACCACCAATAATAGTCCCTAGATGCAATTGAAACACCACAAAAATCCAAACTCAAAATCCCCCGGGCAAGAGGGAGAAGCTTCTAAAGCTAATCCACCCCCTCCTTTGCAAGTTAGTCATAAAGGGAAATTTCTTTTTGTTTGCAGTGGGACCTGCAAAATATTAGGTGCGCGGGTAATGTTGGGTCCGAGATATGATCATTTTCATGACGGTTATTATATATTTTTTCCACATGTACATAAGTGTTTTTCATCTTTTAAAGGATCTTTTTGAAGAATTTTATGATAAAATGGTATGATTGGCATAAGGTATGTCTAACTCATGTTTAATGATTGAATCAAGTATAATTTATCATGTTTTTATGCTTCCAAGATTTAATTCATGTTTTTCTGGTGTTACAGGGAAAAAATGCACCATTTTCTGGTTCTGACACTTGATCCGACACTCATTCCAGCACCCAGTATTGCACAAAAATGCAAGGCGAGTTGGCGGTTATGGCACTGGTAGCCAGTGATGGAAAAATCAGGAACATGGGTTTTGTTTATCCTTGCCCCCTACAGCTACTAAGCTCTTGAAAACTCGAATTTAGTTGTCCAAAAAAGGTGGTTATTGGCTTGCTCCGTTTTGTCAGTTAGGGAATTATTTGCTGAAATTAGAAGTGGTTCGACCCTCCTAAGGTCGACCACTTGGGTTGTAAGATTATAAATATTGATAGGATGCTCAGTAGATTGAAAACCAAGTAGAAGAGCCAGTGTATTAGAGACAAATTCATTTTTTCTCCGTTTTGATATTTTACATTGCCGAAATTGTGCCAAAATTGCGTTTTCAAGCTTTAGTGGTGGATTCTCCTTGTTAATCTCGTGGTGTGATTTTAGAGAGTGACCATGAATTATTGGGGGGGGCACCAGCAGTCTGGTAACTCTGTGTGTGTTGTTTATGTATTTCATCATTTAAATTGTTCTTTTATTTTCTATACATGCATGTTTTATTATGTTAATTAGCTTGCTATAATTTACTTATTTTATTGCTCTTTTGCAGGTTAGTGTGATGGATTATGTTATTATGAATTATTTTCGTAGATTAGGAATGGATCTACAAATCCCTAGACTAACCCCGTGTGCAAGTTAGAAGTTAGATTATGCTTTCTTTCATAATTTTATAAATAAGCTTAACAAAATTTTTAATTAGAATAAAATAGAATCTTATCTGGGTTTTCTTTGACAGGGATTTTGATGGATGGATAGATTTCATTTCAATTTTTAGTTATAGCTATTGCTTACTTCAGTTTTAGATAGATTTCATTTGCTTAGTTGTTGGTTGATGTAAGTGTCAATTTACTTTTTAATATCATAGTTTAAATTTCTGTTTTTAATTCATTTCCTTATTATAGTTTGAATAATTAAAGTAGACATAGCATAGTTTCCCTTTACGCAATTTCTTTTCATAGATTAAAGTGAAATTAAATTTCTTAGTTAAATAACGATGATCTCGTTATGTTGTTGATGGTTTGCACATGAATATGCAGGGTATTTAACATTATTTCTGTTATGACTAAGTTTTCATTGGATTGTTTAATCCATACCTTTCATTTTGCCATTGAGATTAGTGTCGAGTTTATACCGTTGGAATTGTCCTTTGCTATCAAGTGTCATTGAGATATTATCTATCACCACCAAAGGCATTCACACAACCACCAACATTATATTTGAGTATCATAAGATTAAAGCTAGTTTCTTTCTTTTGTAGATTAGAAGAGATAGTTTCTTGTTTTCATAGATTAAGGTAAAGCATTTAGTTGTTAGCTCTCCTTGCTTTCAACAGAATAGATTTCCTTTCATGCATTGCATTGAGCATTTAGATCTCCTTTCACACATTAGAAACATTTTTGCATTAGGCATTTAGTCCACTTGCCTCTTAGGCTAGATAGTTGTTCAATGAGAAGTCTTTGCTTACTTGTCCATTTGCTTTAGTAGGATAGATAGTTGTCTTTGCTTACTTGTCTTTTTCTTTGATAGATTAGTTAGGTGTCTTTGCTTACTTGTCTATTTTCTTTAATAGGTTAGATAGGTGCTTTTACTTACTTGCTTATTTAATTTCTTTCATAGGGTAGTTTCTCATTGAATGTAGGTTGGCAAGTTAAAATAGTTTGCTTTCATCATTTGCTTATTGATATGCTTAGATAGTTGCTTATTGCTTATTATTGAACTAGTTTTCTTTACATAGGGTTTTTACTTGCTTTATTAGGAACTATCCATCAATCCTTGGCCAAAAGATTCTTAGGTTAACTAGTTTCCAATTGCTTAGTAGGGTTTTCTTATTCGATAGTTTTTCTTAAATAGATCAACCTTAGATAGCTACCTTCATTAGTTAGACCATACTCCTACCAACCTTCTACCTTTCGCATATATTTTGCTACAACTCTAAGTTTACTTACCCCAGGTTGACAATTTAAATTGAGGGTATTTTAGTGTCTTTTTTAGTACATATAAATCACCTAACATAGCTTCCTCAAGGGGTTACCTTTTAACCATCTTAACCCACTTCCCTTATTTTAGGGTTAACCAACTTCTAACCACTTGTCCAATTAGTAATTTATCCATTAAATTTATTATTTAAATAATTTATTTTGTATCCACTTTGACTTATAGTACACTCATCACTTCACTTTACCTCAAGGGGTTACCTTCTAACCATCTTAAACCACTTTCCTTATTTTAGGGCTAACCCACTTCTAACCACTTGCCAACTTAGTAATTTCTCCATTAACTTTATTATTTAAATAATTTATTTTGTATTCAATTTGAATTATAGTACACTCATCACTTCACTTTATTATTTACCTTCTAAAAATCTCTTAAACCACTTTGACTACTTTGACCTTTTGTGGCTTCTAGATGACTCATGAGGGTTCTCCAACTTCACATGGCCATAACTCTCTAACC
>ML807049.1:183273-217791 GCA_009831015.1 Picea engelmannii | reverse complement strand
GAATTATAGTACACTCATCACTTCACTTTATTATTTACCTTCTAAAAATCTCTTAAACCACTTTGACTACTTTGACCTTTTGTGGCTTCTAGATGACTCATGAGGGTTCTCCAACTTCACATGGCCATAACTCTCTAACCGTGTGGATTTATGTGACGTTCCACATACCAGTGGAAATGGCATGAAATGTAATATTCATATAGAATAGTCTTTCCTTCAAATATACCAAAACACATACCACTATCCATCAAACAAACTTGGGTCCATTACCCAAACCTGGGTTCTCCAACCTCTCATGGACATAAATCTGTACCCGTGAGGAGCTATGTGACGTTACACATACCACCGGAAATGGAATGACATGTACTATCCATATAGAATAGTCTTACCTTCAAATATATTAAAACTCATACCATAATACATGAAAAAACCTTGGGTCCATTACCCAAACCTTTGTGCTACTGGAATTTTCTACTAGACTTTCTCCAAGGGTTTAAATCTATCAATAAGGGTTGACATCAATATACAATATCACTCTCCAATGGTTGACATCAATGAAATCCAACAATCCATATGAACTATCCATCAACCTAAGCCAACTGCCTGACAATATCCCCCTTTGGCATTGATGGAAACACCAACAATGATGGCAACAATTAGTCATGATAACATTCATTCTTATAATCCTCATCAATGCTTCTATCTCTCCCCCTTTGACATCAATGACAAAGGGTATCTCCCTTTGGGGTTGCTCCCCCTAACTGAACTATCCTTGGGGATTCTCCCCCTGTCTACATGCCTTTGATTTTTCTTTTTGTTTATAAGCCTTTGATTACTCTCTCTCCCTTCATATGAATAATATCTCCTCCTTTAACAAAGGGTATCACTTTGAAGTCATATCGCTCATTCTTCCCTGGTGACAATCACTTCCCTTGGACACATGCCTCTATGCTCTCTCTCCAAGAATTTACCTTTGCATCTGATAAATCTCTCCCCCTTTGTCCTATTTATGGTGTTTCCTCGTGTACATATAAGACATATAAGATAAACATTCAAAAGAATTCATTTTGGAGTAGAAATTACGCCTAGTCTCTAGCGAAGATACTCAAGGGCTTCCCGTGGAAGCGGTTTTGTAAATATGTATTCCACTTGTTCTTTTGTTCCCACATATTCAACTCTGACGTTCTTCTCTGCAACCTGTTCCCATAGAAAGTGATAATTTATGGGAATTTGCTTCGTCTTGGAGTGAATCACCAGATTCTTTGAGATATTGATGGTTCTTATATTATCACAATAGATTGGAATGGGATCATCATACTCAACCTGTATATCTGTCAAAGTTTGTTTCATCCATATAACCTATGTACAACATGTTGCTTTTGCAATATAATCTTCCTCTGTTGTAGATAAGGATATTTAATGATTGTTTCTTGCTTATCCAAGATACTAAACACTCACCCAAGTAGAACGTTGTTCCACTGGTGCTTCGTCAGTCATCAATGCAACCTGCCCAATCTGCATCTGTGTAGGCAATAAGTGATATATCCTTTCATTTTGGATACCATAATCCAAACTCTTATGTTCCTTTGAGATATTTGAAAATCCTCTTCACTTCTAATACATGTGATTCCTTTGGTGCTACTTGAAATCATGCCACCTGTCCAACTAACTGCATTACATCTGGTCTGGATGTTGTCACATATAGTAAGCTACCAATCATTGACCTGTATTTCCTCTGGTATGTATACTTTGAATTATCATCCTTGCTCAACTTGTAACTGGTTTGAAATATTCCATTCCAAACCTCTTTAGCATTTCTTTGATATACTTAGTTTGAGAAATAAAATTTCCTTGGTTTCTTTGACATATATGAAGACCCAAAAATAAGGATAGTTCTTCAATTAATGACATTTCAAATTCATTCTGCATATCCTTTGCAAATTTATGGCTTAACCTATCATTAGTACTTCCAAAACAATACCATCAACATAAATTTCAATTAATAAAATATTACCTTGAGTTACCTTGATGCAGAGGTTGTTGTCTGTGCTTCCTTTCCATAGTTCGTAGGGAGTTTTGTCATTGTTGTTTCTAAGCATTACTTTGTTTTGAACGTGAAATGATGTATGCACTACATGTGTCCAAAAAATATCTATCAATTTGGAATCCATTAGCATTGTTCAAGCCATTTCCTATGTAATTATCATCCATTATGATAATGTTCCTTTGTCTCTGAACCACTCTCTGAACCAATCTATGAATCCATTCTCTTGTACACTGTCATATATCTATCCAAACCTGCTAAGTGTTCTTACGAATCCATCTTTGTCCATACTGTCCAAGACTCTACTTGCACAACTGTCCATAATGCTGACCCATTTATCACTACACTATCATGAAGTCTTGATTAATCTATCAAATTGTACTTCTGCTAACTGACTTCTCTGAATCTGTCTTCTCAAAATCTACAAGCTACTCAAAGGATGGTTCTTTGGTCTATCACAGCTATCGCATAGACTCCCCCTGTCTAATATTCATATTACTTGGGAGTCTCTAAGCCAGATGGCTCAGAACAATTCCTGCTCTGATGTGTATTCATCATCATCTTCATTGGAAGATTCATCATCATATTCATTGGTAGATTCATTATCTCTCTGAGCTTTGAATTATTTATTTTTGTCTGTGGATTCATCTTTCACTACAATGCCTGAAAGTACAATCTCTTGAACTTGTTCCTTATTTACCTGTCCTTCCTTTCTTTAAGTTATTTTCCAAACCTTTCTGTATCTGACATCTTTCTTTTTCTCTGTAGATTTTTCTTCATCTCATTTTATTGCAAATATTGTGATCTCTAGTACCTAGTCATTGTTTACCTGTTCTTCTTGTTTTCTTATCCATACTTTCTTATATCTGATATCAGTGTTCTCTTTCATGGAAGTATCAATCATGCTTCTACCATAAATGGCTATGTGTCCATAGTTATGACATTTGTAACACTCAATGTTATGTGTGACCACATAGTCACTTCTCACTTGAACATTTCTTTTATAATCACTGCAATATGCAACCTTATGTCCAAAGTTCTTACAATAAAAACAATGATCATACAATAAATTTGCATACCTGGGAGTGAATGATACTCTGTGTGGCGTAGTCCTTCTGAATTTTTTCCTTGACTGATCATGATCATGATTGAAGCTTCTTTGTGGATTGAACATGGATGGTCTTCTTGAATATGTATCTTCAATGGTTTTCTTAGATTCTGGTTGACCATGATTCCTTCCTTTGATTACTTCTGCATAACTCTTTCTATTTTATTCATTCTTCTTCTCTAGAAACCTATAGTGCTTCTCTTCATTCTCTATAACTTATGTGGATGTTTCTATCTCTTCAACGTTCTTGTTGATCTTAACGATTTTAATTCTCAATGTGACCACTTCTTATTCAAGCTTCTCAACCTCTTCTTCTTTCTTCATTATCTGAGACATCATGACTTCTTTTGTTCTTTTTTCTTCTTCAAGTTGAATTTTTAATGTGATTATTTCTTCTTCAAGTCCTTTCTCTTCTTGACCAAAATCTTCCTCAAGCTGGTTTAGATCATTCATTCTTTACTTAAGATGATCTATCAATATCTTCTCTCTCATTTCTACTTCTTCCTTCGGTGCTTCCATGTTGGTTTCCAAACACTGGTTTTGATATTCAAGATTTTATTCGATCTTTTTGGATTCTCTAGCTGAGTTCTTAAGTTCTCGATGACCTGTTGGGATTCTTCAAAAATGTGAACATGTTCCTTTTGTTTCATCAATTCTTTCTTGAGTGAATTTTTTTCTTCTCTTATTTCATCAATTGTCTTCCTTTTCAATTAGTTTTTCTATCTCATTTCCTTCATGACATTCTATTTCAAGATGTCCACGTTTTTCACAATTAAAGAAAAACAACATATCTCTGGTGATTATGTACTCTTCATCTTCTGAATCTGCTTGACACAGTGAGCATAATTATTCTTGATTTGTATATTCATCTTCTTTGAAATTTTCTGAATCTACGATGGGTGAAGAATATATGTCATTTAACTTATCCCAAAGTTCTTTTGCTGATGAACATTTACCAACCTTTTCTCTTACCGGATTAGGTAATCTTTCCCATATGAAATCCATTGATATTTTGTTATTCTTCTTCAATTCCTTCTTGGATGAAGTCTTTGCCCTTTTTGAACTATAATATCTTGTAACAACTGATAGACAAATATAATGTCCCTGTGTCTGTAAAAATAATTTCATCCTTATGCTCCACATCTCATACTTAAAGAAATTCTTACCATTAAACATTGGTACTCCATTCTCAGAATAATCCATGATCTCCTTCCAGTGGTTAAACTGTTTCCTGAAGGAACCAACTCTGATACCAATTGTTGGATTACTGAGAGGAGGGGTGAATCAGTAATAGAGAAATCTAATCCTTTTTAACCATATAATACAAGTGTTATATCAATGTAGAATTATCATCCAATAAGTGCAGAGTACATACGTAATGAACAAACGAACAATCATACACATACACAATACACCAATATTTTATGTGAAAACCCAAAGCGGGAGAAAACCACATAATTCTTTTTCTTATATGTCTTGAAGAATTACATTCATTGGAAGCACTAGGTTCCTTTGTTTTCCATTGCAACTGGAAGGTGGCTCCAACCCCCTAGTTTCTCAGGCTACAAACTAAGGGAAGGTACAACTCCCCAATTCTCTGGATATAACTAGAAGGAGGATACAACCCCTTATGTTCTCTAGATACAAATGAAAGGTGGCTACAACCAACCTCCCTGATGTATAAGTAGTATTATGGAACCACTGTTACACTATCATTGTGAGATATACTGATGTAAACGTGTACCAATCAACCTGCACCAAACAACCTCTACCAATAACCTGAACCATGCATCAACCTGTACCTCAACTTGTAATCAACTTGTACCATAAAAAAATGGATCATCCATGCACCAAACTATATCGAACAACCTATAATAAACCTGTACCATAAACAAGTGCATCAACCATGTACCAAACCTGTACAAATAACATGTCACAACAACTTGTCCAAACAAACTATCACAACAACTTGTCCAAAAAACCTATCACAACAACCTGTCTCATCAATATTATCAACCAAATCATATCTACTCACCAACATCAATCACCAAGACAACTCTCAAATATGTGCATCAACCAAGCATAACAAAAAAACTCATAATAATCACCAAGATCAATATGTTATTCTAATAATACAAGTATGCTACATCATCCATAAACCATGTGTCAAAAATACTACTAACAAGTGCCTCCAACCATGTACCAAGTATGTACCAATCATGTATCAACTACTCATAAACTATGACTCATCAAGATGTACCAAAATCATCAACTATACACCTCATGTATGTGCCAACTCATCAACTATTTGTCTCAACCATGTACCCAACATGTACCTCAACCAAAATCCCTCATAAATTTCATCATCCAAATCTGATTTGTAACTCTGTAATAGACCTGGTGTATATGATCACATACCTACAAACCTTCTTTCACTTTAACAACAAGAGACTAACATTTTCATCAAACTTTTCTTTAGTCTCACATGACTAGTTTTGGATTAGTCAACAACCCTAACTTGAAATAATCATAACTATATACTTGTAATGGATAAAGATCTAAAAATAGTACAAAATGTTCTTCAGTGTGTCTTATACAATTCCTCCAGGTGTCACTACTTGGAACCTCTCAGAAAAGGTGTTATAGAAAAAATGGCATACCTTGTTGAATTCTGACTTATTCTAGAGAGAGAACTTGTAGAGTGTGCCCTGTACGGAGTATTTATTGTATGGATATGAAAATTTTACATAGAATAATACAGATTTTACTCTAACCCACACATTTGGTCTTACCTAATGTGGATCCTTTATGAATAATTTATGACGTTTTTACCTGAAACACATGTTTTAGACTAGTTTCAGGACTAGCCACAAACCCTATTTTCCACGGAGTGTAACTCCAAAAATACAGTGACCCACAAGTTGAAATTCGTACCACAGATACTTGGATATGTTTTCTCAATGTCCTATCAATTTCATGGTCAGAATCATTCTAGAAAAAACGTTATTGCGAAAATGGTGAGATGACCTATAAATAACATACCTTTGAAAGCATCATCAAAATAATTTATCCTCGCTTGAATTTCAGCCTTCTTTACCTCACCTTCTCTCTGAAATTAGGCTTAGATATCCTTTGGTTACCTCAGTCACCTATAGATATTCAATATTCTCAAGTGTGATCTAAAATGAGAAAGCTTTGCCTCTTATTTATACTTTCATGTACCTTCCTCAAGGGGTTACTTTTTAACCATCTTAACCCACTTTCCTTAATTTAGTGTTAACCAACTTCTGACCACTTGTCCAATTAGAAATTTATCCATTAAATTTATTATTTAAATAATTTATTTTGTATCAACTTTGACTTATAGTACACTCATCACTTCACTTTATCTCAAGGGGTTACCTTCTAACCATCTTAAACCACTTTCCTTATTTTAGGGCTAACCCACTTCTAACCACTTGTCAACTTACTAATTTCTCCATTAACTTTATTATTTAAATAATTTCTTTTGTATTCACTTTGAATTATAGTACACTCATCACTTGACTTTATTATTTACCTTCTAAAAATTTCTTAAACCACTTTGACTACTTTGACCTTTTGGGGCTTCTAGATGACTCACGAGGGTTCTCCAACTTCACATGGCCATAACTCTCTAACCGTGAGGAGTTATGTGATATTACACATACCAGTGGAAATGGCATGACATGTACTATCCATATAGAATATTCTCTCCTTCAAATATATCAAAAATCATACCATTATCCATCAAACAAACTTGGGTCCATTACCCAAACCTGGGTTCTCCAACTTCTCATGGCCATAACTCTGTAACCGTGAGGAGTTATGTGACGTTACACATACCACTAGAAATGGAATTACATGCAATATCCATATAGAATAGTATTACCTTCAAATATATTAAAACTCATACCATAATACATGAAACAACCTTGGGTCCATTACCCAAACCTTTGTGCTACTGAAATTTGATACCAGACTTTATCCAAGGGTTGACATCAATCACTAAGAGTTGAAATAAATATGAAATATCACTCTCCAATGGTTAAAATCAATGACAACCAAAAATCCATACCAAATATCCATCAACCTAAGCCAACTTTCTAACACCTTCCTCCTTTTCTTCACTTCAACTTTACTTTTTCTTTGTTCAAGCTCTTATTGAGAAACATTTTTGGTGACGCAGACCCCAACCCTTGGGTCAAGATCCACTCGGATCATTCTAAATTATACCTTGAGATGAAGTGGCTCCTTTGATTCCCACTGGAACCTCCAACAAATCCACAGGTCCTTTGTAAAAACCCTCCCTATGTAACTTGACACCAGGCGTGCGCTTTTCCTTCTCCAAGCGATCACAACCTTGTCTTAGCGCAAGCTTCTTTCGCAACTCGCGTGTTCGTGAGTCGAATACCCTCAACTTTTCTTCATCAAACGTCGATACCTGAGATGCGATGGGGTATGGCTCCTTCCTTGACAACACCATCCATGCGTAATCGTCGGCTAGGGCTAAGTACTAGCGCCTCTTCACAACTTGTGACCTCACGAGTTGGAGTGTTGAAATTTTGCACTCTCTCTTTGCGAAACCCCGAGAGGTGATGGTTGACTTCCTTTTCGCACTTCTCACAACTCACAATATCGCGAGTTGGAGTGTTAAGCCTTCATGCTCCTCCTTTGTGAAAACCCAAGAGGCAATGGGTCAACTGTGGGTTGACTCCTTCAATGCAGTGAGTACATGCCACCTGTCACAGCTTACGCCTTCCTCTGGGGGTTAGTTGTTCACACCACCTGTCAACCTTGCAGTCCCCACTTGATGGATGTGTCATGCATTCACATGAGCCCTCGACTCTCGGCACTTCACGATCTCTCACGTTGAAAAGAACCCCTTTCAAACCCCAAGTCTTCGATACATGATAGCTCTACGGGGTTCTGATCCAACGGTTCTCCCGTGCCTCTGATCCAACAATTGTTCCTGCTCCTCACTACTCGAAAGTTTGCACAACCAAATAATTTGGTCTAACCTCCAAACTCACAAACCCCGAGTTCGAGAAATAATCCCACGCTCAAACTGACCACGATCAATGGTCCTCGTTGATTCTTGAAACCAAAGTGATGGGTTCGTCCAACCTCTATCCACCTTGCAGCTTCTCTAGATCCTACGGTCCTCGTAACTTCATGATTTCTTCATGGAGAATTCCAACCGTTCGATTTCTTCCTCAAGAATCTCTGTGAAATGAGCAAATGTTCTTCCCTGAAACTTAAGCTTCTGTGCGATGATTTTGCTTCCTTGTATCCCTTTGAAGTATTTCGATCTCTTTCCTCCTTTGAAGTGTTCAAAGGTGTTATCCCTCCTGAACTTTCTCTTGTAACCTCAAGCCTCCAAAAGGGTTCCTACTCGCACTCCTTGCGGCAAACTTTCAAATACTCCTGGGAATTTGATCTTTCGACTCTGTGCACTTTCTACAACAGCAATCCTTCAACCTTCCAGCCTTAGTTGATAAGTTCTAAGGCCTTGACTAGCCTGCACACACCTTGCATGACTTCTATGCTTCACCTGCACTTCTGCTAGAATGAGAACAATGGTATACCTCCTGAGCTTTCTGAGATAAAACTTAGAAACCTTGTCAATGCACACCTTGCGAACGTTTCACTGCACTCCTTGTAGGAACTTCTCTCAGGAAGAGAAACAATTGAAACTCAGTCTCTTTCTCTCTCAGACTTCATACATTCAACACAACATAGCATCATAACAATTGCATAATAGAGAGAATAAAACAATTGCAAGCATACCATTCAACATATTTAAATAGTAAACATCATAACACCATGAAAGTTGAGTCAAAGCTTCATATATTAACTCAATTGCTTCTGTACATGGTTTCTTCTTTACAACTCTCTGCTACAACTCTCTTCTCCTTCTCTATGATAATGATACAACAACAACTCCTATGATACAAAGGAGAGGGTGTCTATATCCGTTCTCCCTCCTACGCTCTAACTGTCTAATCTATGAATTCAAATATACCTACTTTCATTAACTGGGCTTAAATGCCTTTTACATTGACAGATGAGAGAAAACTGCTCAAGATCTGTTTACAACATGCAAGTACATTTCCCTTAACTACTACATTAACATCTGTTCATTAATTTTTCAAAAATATATCAAAATGTGTAAAATGTGTGTTGCGCTTTCCAGCTATCTTTTGCCTTCATGCTCGCTTGGCCGGCCGCTTGCGATGCTCCTGCATCATACTCCCTTGCTTGAAAATTTTCATGAACTCCTATTCATGAGCTCTTGCACGGCCTATCCATGCTTCTGAATTTCTGCTTCATCTTCCCGACTGGCATCTTCAACTAGATTTCCTTTCCACTTGACAAAGTATTCAAAATACTCTTTTTGCCTGGTCTTTTTGCTAATCCTCTTGTCAATTATGGTTTCCATCTGCAGCTTTTCAGCTATAGGAATTTGTTTGGTCCATTGAACCTCTTTCTATTCATCTTCTTCTCCTACCTCTTCAGCTCTATAAGGGTACAAATCCGCAACATTGAATATCGGTGAGATTCTGACCCCATCGGGTAATTCAATATCATATGCATTTGCCCCAAATTTCCTTATGACCTTGCACGGTCCAATCTTTTTCATCTTTAGTTTATTATATGTTCCCTTTGGGAATATTTACTTCCTCAGATGTGCAAGAATCAAATCACCAAATTCAAATTGAAGTTCTCGCCTGTGTTGATCTACTCTCCGCTTGTATTCTTGACTTGAACTCTGCAATCACTCCTTAATTCAACTGTGAAGCTCCTTCATTGCTTCTACAAAGTCCTCTGCACTAGCACTTTTGAATTCAATTTGTTCCACATCTCTCAATTCAGAAACTCCCCTTGGCTTCATTCCATATACAATCTGGAATGGACTCTGCCCTGTGTTTTTGTTAAATGAGTCATTATAAGCAAATTCCGCCTGTGGCAGAATGTGATCCCACTGACTGTGGTGTTCATTCACTAATCTCCTTAGCAAATCTCCCAAGCTTTTGTTCACAACCTTTGTCTGTCCATCCATCTGAGGATGATACGCTGAGCTAAAAGACAAACTTGTCCCCATATTTTTCCATAAGGTCCTCCAAAAATGTCCAACAAACTTGGTATCTCGATCAAAAACGATACTCCTTGGAAAGCCATTAAGTCTGATGACTTCCTTGAAAAACAGGTTCACAATATGAGCTGTGTCGCTGGTTTTCTGGCATGGTATGAAATGTGTCATCTTTGAAAATTTGTCGACTACCACAAAGATTGAATCACATCCTCTTTGCGTTCTTGGCAGTCCCAATATGAAATCCATGCTCACTGCGTCCCATGGCCTTTCTGGTATGGGTAATGGTTGATATAACACCGTGTTCTGCCTTTCCCTTTTGTGTGCTAACAAATTCTGCACCTGTCCACAAATTTCTTAACATCTGTCCTCATTCCTGGCCAAAAATATGAGCCATTCAACTTTGAGAACATTTTGTCATGACCGAAGTGTCCGACCAATCCTCCACTGTGTTTTTCCTTCAGCAGATTCTCCCTCATGGAGCACTTTGGAATACATAGTTGATTGCCCCTGAACAATAATCCATCCTGGATCATGTATTCAGTCCATTGAATTTTGTCCCTGAGAATTGGATTCTCAGATGCCTCATATGCTTCCTTAAAATCTGGGTCATCCCTATACATTTCTTTGAGGTTATCAAAACCCAAAGTCTTGACTTTGAATTCCTGCATAAGAAAACATTTCCTGCTCAAAGCATCAACAACTTTGTTAGCAGTTCCAGAAATATGCTTAATTACAAAAGTAAAATTCTGCATGAATTCAACCCATTTAGCATTTTTTTGGTTCAACTTCTCCTATTGAGTCACGAATTGTAAATCGTGATTATCACTGTACAAAAAAAACTCTTTGGGAACCAAATAGTGTCTCCATTTCTTCAGTGCTTGTATGACTGCATAAAATTCTTTGTCATATGTTGAGTACTTGATCTTCTCTTCATTCAGTTTCTCACTGAAATATGTGATCGGCCTGTCATCTTGGCTCAAGACTGCTCCAATTCCAAATCCACTTGCATCACACTTGACCTGGAATGTCTTGATAAAATCTGACAAAACCAAAATTGGTTGTTCCGTGATCTTCTTCTTTAGTAGATTGGAACCTCTTATCTGCTTCTTCTGTCCAGTGAAAAGATTTGTGTCTTTTATTCACCGTATCCATCATTGGTGCACTAATTCCATTGAAATTTCAGATGAATTTCCTGTAGAAACTTGCCAAACCATGGAAGCTTTGAACTTCAAAGACATTTTTCGGCGATGGCCAATTCTTAATCGCATTTACCTTTTCCAGATCCGTCTTCAGCTCATTTGCAGAGATAACAAAACCCAAATAAATGAGTTTTGTCCTCATAAATGATGATATCTTCACATTAATCAACAATTTCTCTTGTTGTAATCTCTTCATCACTGCAGCTAAATGATTTAAATGTTCTGCTTCTGTTTTATTGAAAATTAATATATTGTCAAGATATACAATGATGAATTTCCCTATGAAATCCTTCAGGACTTCGTTCATCAATCTCATGAAAGTACTAGGTGCATTTTTTAATCCAAATGGCATGACAAGCCATTCATACATCCCCACATTCATTTTGAATGTTGTATTCCATTCATCACCTTCTCTCATTCGAATTTGATGATACCTACTTTTCAAATCAATCTTTGAAAAGAATCTTGCTCCACTCAAGCAATCCATCAAATCATCCACCCTTGGTAATGGAAATCTGTATCTGATGGTAATCATATTGATTTCCCTTGAGTTTGTACACATTCTCCAGCCTCTAGATTTCTTTGGGCTAAGCACTGTTGGAACAACGCATGGACTCAAGCTCTCCCGAATCAATCCTTTGTCCATTAAGTCCTGGACATGTCTCTTGACTTCCTAATTTTCCTGCGGCGTCAACCTGTAAGCAGTTTTGTTTGGTAAATTGGCTCCAGGTATAAGATAGATGTGATGGCTTATACTTCTGATAGGTGGCAATGAACAAGGTAGTTCGTCCACTACTATATCATCAAACTCTTCCAGCAACTTCTGTATTCCTTCTGGCAAATCATCTATCCTTGTACTGGTCAAAAAAATTATGGGCTTCCTGACCATAATAAATTGTGTGTCTTCCTTCTTCTTAACCTCCTTAAGAAGTTCCTTCCCACTCATGAGAAGTACAGTGTTTCTTATCTCTGTTTTCACCTCTTGGTTTTTAATCAACAGCAACATGTGCGTCCTCCCATTTTTCTCCAGGGTGTACGTGTTCTTTCTCCCATCATGAATCATGTTTCTATCATATTTCCATAGTCTACCCAGCAATAGATGACAAACATCCATGGGAATGAAATCACATAATATTTCATCATTATATCCCCCTGTTTTAAATTCAACTAAACACTGTTTAGTGACATTTACCTGATGTCCCTTTTGTAGCCACGAAACTCTGTATGGGCTTGGATGTACAATAATCTCTAGCTCTAGCTTTTCTACCATCTTTGTAGATATGAGATTGTCTGTGCTACTGCTGTCCACTATGACTTTGCATACTCTGTCTTTAGTTTTGCAAGTAGTCCAAAACAGACTATTTCTTTGGGCTGGGTTCTTTGCCTCTTTCTCTAGCATTAAGAGAACTTTCCTCATCATTAAGGATCTTCCACCCTCAACATATTCTGACTCAACATTCCTCCCTTGAGCTTCGACAATGTGAGTTTCACCACCATATTTTTGCTTATCTGGACACTCATAGGATTTATGTTCGATCTTTCCACAGACAAATCATTTTACTTCACCGCCTCTGCCTCTTCCTCTTCCTCTAGCTCGAGGAAAAGAATTTCTATCAGCATATTTCCCTCTCTCTGAGATTCCTCCTCTCTCAAGTTTAGTTTTAGGTTTCTTCCCCTCTTCTTTAGAGTTTTGAGTTCTGTCTTGGGCAATTGTTTTACCTCTGGCTTGACTTCTACCTCGACCTCTTTGACCTTGTTTCCGGTTCAGCTTCTCTTCAGCTTTCAGAGCCATATGATAAGCATCTTCCACAGTCTGAAGGGTCATCATGCTCATCTCATCTTGAATGTCATATCACAGACCATTCATGTACCTGGAAACTTTTTCATCGTCGCTTTCCCAATGACCTACTCTAATGTTTATCTTGTAGAACTCTTCAGTGTATTCCTTCACTGACATCAACTTCTATCTCAAATTCTGAATCCTATGAAATAGAGTGATTTGATAATCCTTGGGTATAAACTTGGATTTCATCTTTGTGACCATTCTATCCCAGCTTTTGATTTTCTGCTTGCCCTTGCAGCGTCTGTCAGCCTGTAGTTCATCCCACAATAGTGTTGCATGCCCTTTAAGTCTGGTAATGACATCTTTGACCTTCTTGTCTTCCTCGACATCCTCATAGTCGAAGTATTTATCTAGAGCTCTAATCCAGTCTAGAAGTTCTTCAAAATCCATGTTTCCTTCATATACTAGAATGTCCATATTTGCTCTGGCACGTATCCTTGCAACAACCCTGAATAGGTGTTCATCCGCAACATCTTCGACTGTAACTTCTTCTCCTTCGTTTCCAGCTTCATTTTCACTTTCAGCTTCGCTGATATCCCCAACGTCAACTGTGCACTTCCATGTTGTCTCCATGGCATCAAGCCTGGCATGTAGTTCACGCATTTCTCTCTCCACTGCTGGATCAGGCATTGGTCTGTCTCTTCTTCTCGGCTGCATGGATGAGAATTTTTTTTTTCTTCTCCCTGCTACAAAAAGAAAAGACATGTTCTATGATCTAATACCAAAATGATGAAGACCCCAAACCTCGGGTCAAGATCCACTCGGATCATTCTAAATTCTCCCTTGAGCCGAAGTGGCTCCTTTGATTCCCGCTGGAACCTCCAACGAATCAACAAGTCCTTTGTAAAAACTCACCCTATGTAACTTGACACCAGGCGCAAGCTTTTCCTTCTCCAAGTGATCATGACCTTGTCTTAGCGCAAGCATCTTTCGCAACTCGCGTGTTCGCGAGTCAAAGACCCTCAACTTTTCTTCATCAAACGTCAATACTCAAGATGTGATGGGATATGGATCCTTCCTTGACAATTCCCTCCACACGTAACCGTCGGCTAGGGCTAAGTACTAGTGCCTCTTCACAACTCGCGACCTCGCGAGTTGGAGTGTTGAACTTTGGCACTCTCCCTTTGTGAAACCCAGAGAGGCGATGGTTGACTTCCTTTTCGCACTTCTCACAACTTGCAATTTCGTGAGTTGGAGTGTTAAGCCTTCGTGCTCCTCCTTTGTGAAAACTCGAGAGGCGATGGGTCAACTATGGGTTGACTCCTTTAATGCGGTGAGTACATGCCACCTGTCACCGCTTACACCTTCCTCTAGGGGTTAGTTGTTCATGCCACCTCTCAACCTTGCGGTCCCCACTTGACGGATGTGTCGCGCATTCACACGAGCCCTCGGCTTTCGGCACTTCATGATCTCGCACATTGAAAAGACCCCCTTTCAAACCCCGAGTCTCTGATACGTGATAGCTCTGCGGGGTTCTGATCCAATGGTTCTCCCATGCCTTGGATCCAATAGTTGTTCCTTCTCCTTTCTACTCAGAAGTTCGTGCAACCAAAGACTTTGGTATAACCTCCAAACTCACAAACCCCGAGTTCGAGAAATAATCCCACACTCAAATTGACCATGATCAACGGTCCTCGTTGATTCTTGAAACCAAAGTGATGGGTTCTTCCAACCTCTATCCACCTTGTAGCTTCTCTAGATCCTATGGTCCTTGCAACTTCGTGAGTTCTTCATGGAGAACTCCAACTGTTCGATTTCTTCCTCAAGAATCTCTATGAAACGAGCCAATGTTCTTCCCCAAAACTTAACCTTCTGTGCGATGATTTTGCTTCCTTGTCTCCCTTTGAAGTATTTCAATCTCCATCCTCCTTTGAAGTGTTCAAAGGTGTTATCCCTCCTGAACTTTCTCTTGTAACCTCAAGCCTCCAAAAGGGTTCTTTCTCGCACTCCTTGCGGCAAACTTTCAAATACTCCTGGGTATTTGATCTTTCGACTCTGTGCACTTCCTGCAACAACAGTCCTTCAACCTTTCAACCTTAGTTGATAATTTCTAAGGCCTCGAATAGCCTGCACACACCTTTCATGACTTTTGTGCTTCACCTGCACTTCTTCTAGAATGAGAACAACGGTATCCCTCCTGAGCTTTCTGAGATAAAACTTAGAAACCTTGTCAATGCACACCTTGTGGACGTTTCACTGCACTCCTTGCAAGAACTTCTCTCGGGAAGAGAAACAATTGAAACTCATTCTCTTTCTTACTCAGACTTCATACATTCAACATGAAATCATACATTCAACACAACATAACATCATAACAATTTCATAACAGAGAGAATAAAACAATTGTAAGCATACCATTCAACATATGTAAACAGTAAACATCATAACACCATGAAAGTTGAGTCAAAGCTTCATATATTAACTCAATTGATTTTGTATATGGGTTCTTCTTTACAACTCTCTGCTATAGCTCTCTTCTCCTTCTCTATGCTAATGATACAACAACAACTCCTATGATACAAAGGCGAGGGTGTCTATATCCGTTCTCCCTTCTATGCTCTAACTGTCTAATCTATGAATTCAAATCTACCTACTTTCATTAACTAGGCTTAAATGCCTTTTACATTGACAGATGAGAGAAAATCGCACAAGATCTGTTTACGACATGCAAGTACGTTTCCCTTAACTACTACATTAACATCTATTCATTAATTTTTCAAAAATATTTCAAAATGTGTAAAATGTGTGTTGCGCTTTCCAGCTGTCTTCTGCATTCATGCTCGCTTGGTTGGCTGCTTGCGATGCTCCTGCATCATTTGGCCTGAATATTATGCAACTCTTCTTTTGTTTTTCGTTGAAGTTCCTCCTCTTTAAATACCTTATTCTATTCTTCTTTAATGGTCTGACACTCGACTTCTACCTTCAATCTAATTTCTTCCACTCTCCTATCCTTCTCTACCTCTCTCTCAGTTGTCACACTATGTGAAATGGTTGTAGAACTATTTGTCATAACCTCTATTTGTTCATCTAGAGAGATATTTTTGAAGATAGTGATATTGGGCTTAGCTTTCATCTCCAACACTTCATTCCATCTTTGTGCAATTTCAGGGAATACCTCCTCATCCCATTTTTCATGGGCTTAAGGACAACACACAACAACCTACTCAACATGCTTAAGCAAAAAAACTTTAGGATCATGATGCTTCCAATATTTTTTAGTTTCAAATGTGTATTCCAAATTACTTAACCCCTCTTGCATATCCGATGAAGTATATTTAACAAAGTAATACTGAAGTTGGAAACCATAACGGATAAAATCCCTCTTCTTGTCTTTGACGAGGAAATAATTAAACCCATGAAGAATCGTTTGATAATGAATCCCCCCTAAGAAAATATTGTCAAGGACATATGTAGGTAATAAGCGAGGTGATCCAATTATTCCAAAAATCCTAATGTATGTATATTTATCCTCTATATACCAATTTCCAATATGTGACAATATTTTCTTTTCCTGTTTTGATAAACTAGGGTATTCTTGGTGAAAGATAATGAGATAAGTATGAGACGAGAAGAGATCACATATCATGGCATATGATTTCCTATATACATTTTCCCACAACATACTGAAGTACACATGAACAGGTGGTTCTGATATATGTCAGCTCAAATTCATCCTAGAAAACACATTCCTAACACACACAACATCCAAAAAATAAGAGGAAATGTAAACTGAGGGCACTTCACTTGCAAAGGGTTTTGAGCTTATTGAATTCAACCACTGAGTTATTTTTCAATGATGGCTCCCGAGTTGAATATTTTTCCTAGAAGTAGCCAATGTGTATGCCAATGACACCCAAGTCTCAATAAAACATGAACAACCATTCTCACCATATAGACGACAAATAAAAACCATCATATACATGTAAGGTTCCTTAAGACCTATTAAATTATACCATCCTAAAGTCCCACTAATGAATTTATTTTTTTCTTTCCACCAAATATGTTAGGGACCTAAGCTCCCCAACCCCTCACATAGATAGAATAATACATTTTCCATGTAATAAAGGGAGACATTAGTCAATAAGTCCTATTTAATAAATATGAACAAGTCAATGTAAGAAGACCTATTAGAAGCTTCCTTATCTAGGAACATCTTCCTCTAGAATGTTGTTTAGAAGATACAATTAGTATAAATAAGAGTAGGAGGCATGAGAAAGTTTTGTCTTGAGAATTATTGTAATAGAAATATTCTTTACTAGAGGTTTCCCCCTCGAAGAGGCAAGTGAACATTTCTTTCTTTGAATAAAGGTATTATTTCCAGCATTTGTCTTCTCAATATTTTGTTGTTCCAATGATATATGTTGACTATTCCTATTTCTGCATATTATATTACATATGGTAACTTACAAGTGGTATCATAGCACTTTCCTTGGAAGTAATTGTGGGTAAAAGTTTTTCTAGGGTAGAGATGTGTACTTCTGACATCTTTAAAGCATATAGATTCGTTGTTCAGTGGGTAAAATTACGGTGGGGAAGACTACACACAAGCAATATAGATGGTTTCACGAGGTTTCCTAGAACCCAAAGTTTTTCCCTTATTGGAAACCTCTGTAACCCCTATTGGTACTCCTCGAGTAGTACCACATCAGACATAATATGTACATGTCCATCACTCCCATGTACTGACAGGTATATTGAGAGTCCCCTAGGTCTCTTAAAACCAACCCTAGATCATTCGATCAACCGCTTAACTAATATAGTGCCACTGAGAAAAACACTTGGGAAGATACTCTCTAGTAGCTGGGTAATAAAGTAGTATGAATAAGGGTACAATCAAGCCTCCTTAGTTGGTTCCCTGAGATATTGGGCAAAGTACTACTGTTTGAAATCGCATGTATATCAGAGAGCTATAACACTGGGAAAACCCTTGTCCATAAGCACCCTGTAAACCCTAACCGAGGGGAGCACACCAGACAAGAAACAAAAAGGAAAATTTTGTCGCATAATCTTACCTCCTTTGTTTTGGTTGCAAATTTACTATACAATTTTTCCTATTAAGAATTGTTGCTTTTCGACACTACACTACTATTCAAATTGCAGTAGAACTCCTTAGGAGTAAAAAAAAAATACTAGGTCCTGCCTACACCATTATTTTAGACCTATTCCATTGGATTCCTCTCTTCACCCTAATCATAGTGGTACCTATCATTTTCAAGAATTTTTTCCCTTGTACCCAACCCCTTCATATCATCCTTATTTGGCACTTATCCCATTGGTTTCCTCTCGTTTCCATGATCATAGTGATATATATCACTTATCTACATTTTGGTCCATGGAACCACCCCTAATATCCTAATGACCCCCAATCACCAATACTAAACCAATCATAAACTAAATAATGACATTACTACCATTCATGCCAAAATGACCACATCTAGGAACAACTCTTTAGCTGAATAGAAGAACTCCACTCTATTTTACAACAATTCCTATCCAAGGGTCCTTCCTCCTTTGGCCCAAACCCCCAAGTCGAAGATGTTGACTCTTCCAATCCTATGAACTTTCATTCCAATCGTGACCCCCGTCTACCCAGGGTTGAGGTGAAAAAAATTGATGGATCAGATCCAATAGCTTGGGTCACTCAGATGGAACACTATTTTTCCCTATATTGCATTACCAATTAATTGACCAAGCTTCATTACAACGTTCTATATTTGGATCTGGAACGATGAAAATGGTGGAAATCGTGTAGAAATTCACGCCAAGGGTATGTTGATTGGACACAATTTGTTACTGATCTGTATGAATGCTTTAACAAAGAAACCCACCATTTACGCCATTTGACTAAGTTGAAACAGTGGAAGATTTATCACTTCCTTCGAGCACTTGTCTTTCTGAATAGAGGGTATGCCTGATGCCTTCTTCCAGGAATGATTTATCAGTGGCCTCAAGGATGAAATCTGAGCCCAAGTCCTCATGGCTCACTCCCATACTTTGTTGGAAGCAACTAAACATGTCAAGGAGGCACAACAAGTCATCTTTGTCTAGAAAAAAAAACCTACTTTTATTCCCCACCCTCAATCCCCAAATCCTGCCACTCCTCTCAAGGTCGAATAATTAACATGGGTCAAAATGGTTGAATGCTAACTCAAGGGTCTTTGCTACAATTGTGATGAGAAATACTTCCCAGGCACAAGTGTAAAGAAGATAAAAAATTTATGGCCATTTCAGAGGATGTTTCTAATGAAGATGTTGAGGTTTCACCTGAGGTAACACTACCCCAAGAAGATGATATCACATCACCCTTTGATCCTATGAAATTTGAACCATTGATTTCATTGAATGCTCTCACTGGAGTTTCTACTCCACAAACCCTCAAATTGATTGGTTACATTAAGCACATGAAAGCCATCATCTCAGTTGATAGTGGAATCACTCATAATTTCATTCACTGCCACCTTTCCCAAGAAATCAATTTTTATATCTGTGTTGTCAACAATTTTGAAATCATGATTGCCAATGGTAGTTCCATGAAATATGGGGGGCGTTGTGAAAATGTGTTCCTACAAATTGGTCAGTATAACTTGAAATATCACATGTTTTCTATTGACATGGGTGGTTGTGACATTTTTCTTAATGTTGAATGGATACACACTCTAGGCCCCATAACCATGGATTTTAAGGATTTGACTATGAAATTCCAACATGAAGGCCAATAGTATAAATTCCAAGGCATTACAATAGGCTCTCCATAGATCATCAGTTTCCACTGCATGGTAAAGTTACTCAAAAAAGGTCATCCTGGCATCATTTCCCAACTCCATTCCATTCAAGCAGTTGAGACTCCCTTTGTGCACCATGACTTTAAATCTATCCTTTCCAAAAATAACACTATTTTCCAAAATCCCCGGGGCCTCCCCCCCTCACGTGATGACCATCAACATTCCATTCCTTTAATTCCAATCAATCTTCCTCCCAATGCGCACCCTTATTTCCATCCCTTTGCTAAAAAAACAAAATTGAGAAAATTGTTCGATAATTGCTAGAACTGAGTGTTATTCATCCTGGTACAAACCCCTATTCTTCCACTATTGTCATGGTCCTCAAAAATGAAGGCACTTGGCACATGTGTCCTAATTTTCATACCCTCAACAAACTTACCATCAAGGACAAATTTCCCATTCATGTCATATATGACCTTATGGATGAACTCAGTGGGGCTCAATAATTTACCAAACTTTAGCTTCATTCTGTCTACCACCAGATATGTATGAAAGACAAAGACATTATCAAGACTACACTTCACACTCATGAGGGCCACTATAAGTTCATGGTCATGCCCTTTGGTCTCTGTAATTCCCCCTCCACTTTTCAAAGTCTCATGAATCACATCTTTCATCCTTTCCTTCATCACTTTTTGTTAGTCTTCTTTGATGATATTATCATATATGGTAAAACTTGGCAAGACCATATCACCCATGTGGATCGAGTTCTCCATATCCTTTCCAAGCACAAAATTTTCCTCAAGCAGCATAAATGTGATTTTTGCATCTCTGAATTTGAGTACCTGGGTCATATTGTTGGAAAGGATGGTGTGCGAGTGGATCCTAAGAAAATTGAAGCTATGTTGAATTGGCCTCACCCTAAAACTCTTAAAAGTATGCATGATTTCCTAGATTTAATGAGCTATTATCGCAAGTTTGTTCAAAATTATGGAAAAATCGCGGCTCCTCTAAGAACTCTCCTTAAAAAGAATGCTTTCATTTGGAATCCAGCTACTGACCAATCCTTCCAATATTTGAAAGAAGCTATATGCACTATTCATGTACATTCCCTACCTAAATTCACTGATACATTTGTTCTAGAATGTGATGCATCAGGGAGAGGAATTGGGGCAATCTTTATGCAATATGTATGACCTCTGGATTTCACTAGAAAACAATTGTCGGAGTAACATTTGGGCCAATTGATCTATGAAAAGGAAATGTTGGCTATTTTTAATGCAGTGTATCTTTGGCACCCTTATCTATTGGGACAATGCTTCCAAATTAAAACAGATCATCAAAGCCTCAAGTACTTCCTGGAACAATGGATTTCATCCCTGGAGAAACAAAAACGAATGACCAAGTTGTTTGGTATGATTATGAGATCATTTACAAGAAGGGAAAATACAATGTAGTGGCCGATTCTCTTTCCGAGAAATATGAAAAAGAAGGGTCCATCTTTTCCCTCTCATTCCTAGTCATCGACTAGATTTAGGTTGTTCATCAGTATTAGTTGCAAGACCCCAAAATTTCCACCCTAATCCAAAAACTGCTACAATATCCAAAATATGCTCCAGGATACTCTTGGCACAATGTTGAGTTTCATTATAAAGGTCACCTATATTTAAGAAAATAGTCAGATGTTGGCTCTCGACCAAGTTTTGTGGAAACATTGGTCATGTTTGACCATTTTTGGGACTTCGACAAGCTGGTCGAAGATGGAGCGCCCAGGCAAAGCGGAGATCGCGGGCTCTCGCCATTTTTGAGGGATTTTTGGACTTTTAGGGTTTATGTAACAGGTATGGGATGTCAGCCCATGGGTTTACCCATGCTTAGGACTCTTTTTTAATGTATAAATAAGTAGCTAGGTGATGTAATAAGGAGCTGATGGCTTAGTGCTAATATTAGTTATGTGCAAGAAGATGTGTTAATGCTTGCAGAGCTAAGTGCAAGAATTTTGTAAGTACTTTGTGCATAGACTATGTAAGGCTTTGTGCTTTGATCTAACTCAGGGAAGGAGGATCTGGTGAGGTGTGCGCAGATCTCCTGTCCCATGTGGAGTTGGATTTGTGGTTTAGTTCTTGTAAGGAGATTGAAGAGACTAATAAAGAAGAGAAGAAGAGTTGGTGGACGTAGCCCCACACTGAGGTGAACCATGTATATCCTGTGTCGATGTGATTTGTGCTATGATGTTAATGTTGTTTATGTATTTAATTGCTTAGTGTAGTAATATTGGTATAATAGGTAAATCCATTGATGCTTAGTGCTTTATACATGCATGAATGACTAGGTCTGCTATGATGCTATGTGTTGAATGATTATAGGTACTTGATCTCGGTTGTTACTGTGTCGATCTGTAATCAGGATTTGACCTGTGATGTGAATAAGGGTTAAAGACTAATGAATGTTAATTGATAATTTATGTGTTAAAGTATTTTTATCACAGATCTGTGTCCCAACTAGGTTGCAGACACATGAGTCCTGCAACCCCACTGCCTCTACCTCAAGTGAGACTTCATCTGCTTCGCAGGTGTTGCCGAAAGTGCCAATAGTTAGGGTTTTGTTGGTGCATTGAACCCTAGGTCTTCCTCTGTGCCAACAAATGGTTCCATTTTTTAGACCTGAAACTGTGATTGCTGGGAGTTGAAAAAAAGAGAAAGCTCTGTGCGTATATTTGTTGTTGTTGTGCGCATTATTCTAATTGACTAGCAAAGCTCTGTGCTAAGAGAAGGAAGCCTGATATGAAGAAAGAGGTAAGATATTAAATCTTTATGCTCTGATAAAGGTAATATAAGTGGAAATTTTTTCTTCGAAAGTATGGATCTAGGTATGTTTGATAGATTTGGTCCTAGTCTCAAAACTAGGGCACAATTAGAAGAAAGAAGATTTGATTTGAATAGATTTGATAGAAATGGTGGAAGATATGTTATTCCTATGCATAAAAAGAATTTTTGGACTAACAAGTGGATGCAGGACCCTAGAAAGTATTTTTTCAGATTACAGGTCCATCACTGTGATCCCAGTGCACAGTATAAGAAAGGTTGGGGATCATTTAAGAGAAAGAGAGGATTGACATTATGTTATATTTGCAGAAGCCTGTGACATATTTCTAAGGAATTCCCTGGTATAGGTCCTATTTTTCTATTTTGTAAAGCTATTGGTCATGAGGTTTTGGATTTCCCTAGAATGATTGCTAAAGTTGAGAAGATGAACTTGAGACAAGCAAACCATGAAGAAGGTCAAGAAACTAAGGATATCTTAGAGAATCAGACATAATCAAAGACTATGTTATTACAACTGAAAGAAACATTGAATAATCACAGAGACATCAGATTACCAGAGATCTTAAAATAAAAGAAGTGCATAGAAACAAGAATAAGAGACTTTGACATAGACTGTGTCTTGGATGAGGAAACAAAACTGAACATTATGCCAGAAGGTAATTGGGAAATTTTGGGAAAGCCTGTTATGATTCCTTCACTAGGAGGGATAGGATTTTTTAAAGGAAAGATGATAACCCTATGTGGAAGACTTACTCATGTACCTATGATTGTTGATGGAGCATCGACTGAACAAGACTTTGAGGTCATTAAGTTTGTTGAGAACAATGCTCCTTTTGCAATTTTGTTAGAAAAGATTTGGATTGAGAAATATCAGATCCAGAGGAAAGTAGAGGAAGAATCCATAGAACAGAAAAAGAAATAATTAAGGGACTTCATAGCTGAGAAAATAGAGCGACTAGTACAAGAACAATAGGACAATTCGAAGCAACTGAGGGCCAGATACTTAGCTTTCGAAGATGAAAGAATACAAGAAGGCTTAAAGAACCTACCCCATAAGTAGTAACAGAAGAGATACTGCATGCAAAACTTTTAAGAGAACATCACCATTGCGAAGTTACTATGCTAAGAGAAGATAAGAATACAAAAGGAAATAGGAATCCAGAAACTCAGATCACAGGGAAGAAGTCCAAAAATCTCAGTAAGAAGAAATTAAAGTTAGAATTACTGGAGGAGGTTCCAGTGAAGACTTCGCAGGAAGCAAGCTTGCAGAAATTGAACATCGTCGGAATAGTAGAACAACGCAGAATGTAACTTCACTACGTCAAAGCTATATGACTGTTATAATAATGCTCAAGAATGGTTATAAACACAATTATTGTGGAAAATATCGCCATGATACCATTGAGACCATGCCATAATGGATGGAATCGTATTGATTGAGGCTTTTTGATCCAATGGAGGAACCCATTACAACATTGTTTATTTAATTCGTCGAATGCCTCACTGGGGACACTTTTTTAAATTGTGATTATCTAAGCTAACAGAAAACTGATTTCTATCGTGTTATACTTTTGAGACCTCTCCAACCATTTCTTACCTTGAGTATCCGTTCGCCTACCTGAGATATTTGATCGTGAGCATGCATGTCGGGTGACCTTAGCACAGTAGAGAAACACATAGAAGAGATATTGATTGACCTTATGGCTAAGAAGGTCATGTCTGTAGGAGTACATGCCTTATCAATGTGAGGATTGCAAGAATCCCCCTCGACTGGATGTCGATCTGGTCCATCTCGAACTGCGATAGAGAAGAGAAGAAAGCATCACAACGACCTGGAAAATCCGAAGTTGATCTTATCGGTCTTACCTGACTACATCCCACCTCTGGCTGGTGTAGTTAGTCACAACAGCGTCCCGTATGACTTTGAGTACACACTTATCACTATGTACCTCCTGAAGGGAATATACGCAATTGGACCACAACTAGGACTGATCCCTGATCTTATGGTTAATGAATTTAACCTAGGAGACATAAATAATTATGTGATGCTCGCACCGCATCACTACCTGATGAATATGACTAGGAAGAAGCAGAAGATAGTTCCCTAGCCATGGATCAAGGAGATCGCGAGGTCCAGGATCCTCAACGTCATGAAGATACCCCACTTTGACAGACATCAAGAGGTTAATGCGTGCGTTAAACGCCTCCTGTCATGATACCATGGAGGTTATCTTTGGTTAGACAGGCGCGTGACTATGGATCCGAATCTGATCCACATGATCACTGGATTGAGCGTGCAGGGACCAAACCCTCACTAGTTCTATCCAGGGAAGGCTGCAGATCTCTCCCTGGCACAGTGTATAAAGGAAACCTATGGTGATGTGGAGAAGGGGAAACAAGGCTACAAGGTAGCCTCCATCCAAGATGGTGTAGTGCCTAGCTTATCAGTTGATCACTGGCAAGCTCATCAAGAAGAATAAACAACGCAGGTCATGAGGTTCATATTCAACCTCGCAGGGAAGTGCGTTGAAGGGATGCAGATGAACTGGGCGAGCTACCTTGTCAATGAGTTGGAGAAGTAATGTCACAAAGTGTAGGACCAAGGTTATGAATTCCACTTCAGGTGTTTACTCATTCTTATAGCATTTTTCACTTGGGAGATGCTGGAGGGAGTGACATTCCCAGAAGTCGAGCCATCAGAACCACTGGCTACGAGGTTCACCACCTTGTGGTATACAAGCGATATGGCGAAGCAGTGGCAGTCAAATTTTGTCTTCCACATGTACTACTTACATCTCACACAGGCCATTAAATCATTCCCCTGAATGATGCCAAATACACTCCATAGGTTCAGGCCACTTGCGAAGTTCTGTGCAGACCAACACTTCATATATATCACCACGCGAAGGGAAGAAAACAAGGAGGAGCTGCAATCTTACTATAAATTGAATGAGGAATATATGGAGGAGATAACCAATGAATGGCATGTAGAATCCATTTTATCAATTGGAGATGCAAGAATCTCTGACCCCAACCTCATCGGAAGTCCTGTGGTCACCAGGACTAAGTGTGATGGACCAAGCAATGCTAAGAAAAAGAAAAAGCAGGAAGAATTTCAGGAGATAAACAATGCATCGGATGAAACTGCACCTGACTCACTTGGAGGAGGAGGAGGTGACAAAGTAAACCAAGAAGAGGGAGGGGAAGAAGAAAATAAAGAAGAGGGAAAAGTGACACCGCTGAAATATACCCTTACAGAGGCCAAGAGATCAAAGAAATGAAAGGTTTCTCCAAAGAAACCCTCAGCGCAGAAGAAATCCTGAGCCAATAAGCCTTAGTCATAGAATTTTCTCACAGTGGATGATATTGACCTCATCATCACAGTTGTCGCATATTCTTCAGAGGATATCTTACTGTGAAATGAAGCAAAGAAGGAGACAATGTATGAAAGAATCGAGGCGGAGCTGAAGGGGGTACAACAAGCTCTCTATTCGAGTTGTGCAATGTCTATTGCACATCATCATCAGAGGCTGTAGAATTGGGGGATGATCCCACCCAACTACAAAGGATAGAATATGCTACAAAGGCTCTCCTTCCTCGATTAGAGGAAGAGAAAGAACATGACATAAAGGCCTTGAAGCAGTCAAAGGAGGAATCCCTAGAGAAACTTCGGGTTGCGCAACAAGAGATAGATGACCTTTGGGAAAAGTTGAAAGAAGACAAGGAGAAAATATAGAAAGATAAATACCAGCTGCTCGTGGAGTATATGGGGGTTAGAGAGGCAGTAACTAGATCACTTTGCTATGTGCTAGGATTGGCTCATATGGAAGAAGAGATAGCTGAGAGCCAAGTGGGAAATCTCGTTGAGGCCATTCAATAGCTTCAAGTGAGAGTGACAGAGTTATAACTGCAAGTAGTGTTTAGCACTTTGAAAGAAGTAAGAGATCAAAGGGAAGAAACTGCCAGGAGCGCAGCAGAAAGAATTAGGGTGTTAGCCTCATAATGAAAGCAAATCAGTAACCGAAGTGCGCAGACTTATGAGAACCTTGCAGAAGACCCAAAGCTGAGGAGATTGGAGGCACAACTCCAGGAGATGAAGAAGCAGACATAGACAGTGCAAGCACATCTAAAGTATCTTACAGTCATTGAGAAGATGAAGAGATCATAGGAGAAACACACAGTTCAACATCAGGTCACTACTATCCAGAGCAGAGTGATGGAGGTGACACAACAACTCCGGTTGGTGCAGGACAAAGCCTACACCCTCTTTGAAGAAATCGAGGGACAAGGATCATAGCTGGAACATGTGGTCGTAGCAGTGTAACAATGCCTGGAAGGGCTTGTCACCGAGAAAGGCATTCAAGAGTTCACCGATTAGGAGGCCTTGGCGAAGCAGCAAGTCGAGGTAGCTTGAGCTAAGATAAAGGCATTTGAAGCAATATTTCCCAGATTAGAGTGACTCGGGATGAGTCACATGTGAGTGTTTGGGTCCTGTTGGCCCTCGACCAAGTTTTATGGAAACATTAGTCGTGTTTGACCATTTTTGGGACTTTGACAGGCTGGTCGAAGATGGAGCACCCAAGCGAAGCGAAGATCGCAGGATCTCACCCTTTTTGCGAGTTTTTTGGGTTTTTAGGGTTTATGTAATGGGTATGGGATGTAGGCCCATGGGTTTACCCATGATTAAGCCTCTTTTGTAATTTATAAATAAGTAGCAAGGCGATGCAAGAAGGATTTGATGGCTTAGTGCTAATATTAGCTATGTGCAAGAAGATGTGTTAAGGCTTGCAGAGCTAAGTGCAAGTGTTTTGTAAGTACTTCATGCATAGAATGTGTAAGGCTTTGTTCTTTGATCTAGCTTGGGGAAAGAGGATCTGGTGAGGTGCGTGTAGATCTCTTGTCCTATGCGGAGTTGGATTTGTGTCTTAGTGCTTGTAAGGATATTGAAGAGACTAATAAAGAAGTGAAGAAGAGTTGGTGGACATAGCAACCACATATATACTGTGTCAATGTGATTTATACTATGGTTTTAATGTTGTTTATGTCTTTAATTTCTTAGTGTAGTAATATTGGTGTAATAGGTAGATCCATTGTTGCTTAGTGCTTTATACATGAATGAATGACTAGATATTCTTCGATGCTATGTGTTGAATGGTTATAGGTACTTGATCTCGGTTGTTACTGCACCGATCTGTAATCAGGTTTTGACCTGCAATGTGACTAAGGGTTAAAAAATAATGAATTTTAATTACTAAGTGCTTTGTTAAAGTATTGTGATCACAGATCTGTGTCCCAGCTAGGTTGCAGACACCTAAGTCCTGCAACCCCCCATTCCTCTACCTCGAGTGAGACTTCATTTGCTTCGCAGTTGTTGCCGAAAGGGCCGGTAGTTAGGGATTGTTTGGTGAGTTGTTGAAGTGTTGAACCCTAGTTATTCTCTTGTGCCAACATCAGACCTTAAATCCACAATGAGCTTTGAGATTAATGCTTCACCTAGCATGGGTCATTCAAGTTTTACCAAAACTTATGAATGGGTCAAACATTCTTTCTTCTAGGACAGTATGAAATAGGACATCCACACTTTTATGGTTGAATGTGATACCTATCAATGAAATAAGGGAGAGACTATCAAACCTATGATAACACTCCAACCGCTTCCACTTCCACCTATTATTTGGATGGATATTTCTATGGATTTCATTGATGGGTTACCTAAATCAGGTAATAAGTTAGTCATCATGGTGGTAGTCGATCATCTTTCCAAATATGATCATTTATGTTCTCTTCAACACCCGTTCAAAACATCCACAGTGGATAATATTTTTATGGATAATATGTTTAAACTCCATGGAATTCCTCATTCTATTGTTTCTGACCAAGATCCAAATTTTACCAACAATTTATGGAAAAAATTATTCAGGCTCCAGCGAACCCAAGATCTCATCACATGCTATCATCCCTAGACTGATGGCCAATTAAAAGAAGTCAAAAAATGTTTAGAAACATATTTGAGGTGTTTTGCATCCAAAAACAATATCAATGGGTTTAGTGGTTATGACGCAGACCCCCTTCCCTCGGGCCGAGATCCACTCAGCATCTTCACTAAAACCATGCCAAGGGTTAATTAAACCCTTTGTTTAAGACACAAAGGACTTCGGGTTTTGGGAGTTGGAGAGTCTCGATGTATTTCCACAGCTCTTGGCAAATGCCGAAATGCGAAACGTCAACGAAGGTTGACTCCTCCAACGTGAAAAGCACATGAGTCTCGGCTTTCGAGGTTTTGAGAAAACAACCAATAGCCATTCCTCTTCCCTTATGATTTCCCGAACTTTGAAATTCTGGAGTACCAAAATGGGCTCAACGTCCCAAGGAATGTGAGATCGATGGCCTTACGCGATTTTCACCGAAGCTTGACCGCTCCTTTTACTTCTGCTGCACGTACCCTCTGACTGAGACTTGGGACCCACCTTTTTGGTGTTTCCCTCTTCACGATTCTGGGAGTTTCATTGACCATGAAACTCTACCTCTTGATTCTTGAAACCCTAAAACTCGATTGGTACCAATGTCTATTGCCCCTTGACTTTTCGAGAATTTTTCCTTTCCCTATTTGAGATTTCTCGAACCGGGAGTTTGAAACTCTCGACTCCAAAGTCACTGCCTCCTCTACTTCCCGAACTCCAGAAAACTGAAATGATGAAATCCCACACCAAAGGCACACCGTGCTTCGCGAATTCAAATTTTTTAATGCAAAGGGTCCTGGTTCCTTGTCATCGGAATTTTCTGTATGCCAAACCTCGAATTACCGAAATTCTGAAATTCCAATCCTGATAATCCCTTTTGTGATCCGGGAATTTGCGTGACCAAGAATTTTGGCTTGCACTCCAAACTTGCGAATCTCGAATCCCCAAAATGATCTGACGGCTCAAACATATCATGATCAATGGTCCACGTTGATTCTTGATGTCAGGGTGGTAGATTCATCCAACTCCTAACCACCTTATAGCTCTTTTGGATCCTCCGGTCCTCACAACTTCACGAGTTCTCCACGGAGAATTTTGACCACCAGATGCACTCTTCAATGACCCCTGTCCAAATGAATCGGTGTTCTCCCTCCTGAACTTAACTTCTACGAGACGATTTCAATCTCCATCCCCCTTTGAGAACTTCAAAGGTGTTATCCTTCCTGAGCTTTCACTTGTAAACTCAAGCTTCCCAAAAGGATCCCTGCTCACACTCCTTGCGGAAAATCTTCAAATAACCTCTGGTTATTTGAGTCTCCGACCCTGTGCACTCTTTGCAATAGAAATATCTCAATCTTCTTCCTGGATTTATAAAATATTAGGCTTCAATTGGCCTGCACACACCTTGCACGGCTTTGTGCTTCACCTGCACTTCAGCTGGTATGAGAACAACTATATCTCTCCTGAGCTTTTTGAGATAAAACTCAGACCCTCATCAATGCACACCTTGCGAACGTTCACTGCACTCCTTGCAGGAATTCTCAGGGAGAGAAACAATTGAAACTCATTCTTCTCCTCTCTCAGACTTCATACTTTCAAAATGAAATCATACACACAATGCAGCATTGAAACAAATGCATAACAGAGAAAGAAATCATCTGTAAACATACCATTCAACAAATCTAAACAGTAAGCATCATAACACCATGAAAGTCGAGTCAAAGATTCATATATTAACTCAAGTGCTCCTGTACATGGGTTCTTCTCTACAGCTCTCTGCTACAGCTCTACATCTTATGAAATCTGAATGACCATCCAAAATTACAATGATACAAGGGTGAGGGTGTCTATATCCGTTTTCCCTCCTATACATCTAAACTGTCTAATCTATTAAATTAAATCTACCTTCTTGCATTCATTATGCATAAATGCCTCTACATCCTACAGATAAGAGCAACACTCAAGATCTGTTTACAATATCTATATATAAATGTAAGTATGCTTCCCTTATCTATTACATTAATGTCCATTCATTATTCTGAAAGCACTTCAAAATGTGCACTGGCGCTTTTCCAGCTGTCTCCCGCTTTTACGTTGCTTGCTTGGCTGGTTGCTTACGATGCTCCTGCATCATACTCCCTCGCTTGAAAATTTTCCTGAACTCATGTTCATGAGCTCTTGCATGGTCTGTCCATGCCTATGAATTTCTTCTTCATCCACCCAACTGGCATCTTCAACTGGATGTCCCTTCCATTTGACCAGGTATTCAAAATACTCTTTCCTCCTGGTCTATTTGCTAATCCTTTTGTCAATTATGCCTTCCATCTGTGGATTTTCAGCTACAGGCATTTTTTTTGTCCATTGAACCTCTTTATGTTCCTCCTTTGCCCTTCTTATTCATCTCTTTAAGGGTACAAATCCGCAACATTGAATATCGGTGAGATTCTGACCCCATCGGGTTATTCAATCTCATATGCGTTTGCCCCAAATTTCCTTATGACCTTGCACGTGTTATGGTCCTAACCCGCACATAGGTAGATTAATATATTCATATGTAATAAAGGTCAATATTAATAAGGCCTTTCAATAAAATAGAATAAGGTGGATGTAAGAAGACCTAATAGAAGCTTCCGCTTCTAGAAGGATCTTCCTCTAGATGCTTCTCTTGATAGACATATTTAGTATAAATATAGGTCGGGGGTATGAAAACCCTAGCTTGGAGATTATTGTAATAGAGCGTTGCTCGATTGGAGGTTGCCCCCTCAAAGAGGCCTATGAACATTGATTTCTGAATCAAAGTGCTATTTCTATTGTTGTTCTTATATCATTTATGTGTTATTGTGGAGATTATGCTAGATATATTACTGTTGTTCCACCATTTCTAGCATTTTATTTCTGTTCTGCATATTTTTTTCTATCTGGTATCTTGCAAGTGGTATCAGATCACTTTCCTTGGCAGAAATTGTGGGAATTTTTTTTTCAGGGTAGAGACATATTCCGGCGTCTTTAAGCCACAAAGATATTTCATTACGCGCATAAACCCGTGGTTGAGGGATTCATACACACAGGAAATACAAGTGGTTCTTAAGCACACATCTGTTGGCCACCCTTGTAACCCCTATTGGTACCCCTTCGAGTGGTAGCACATCAGACAACACCTGTGTACAGATCGACCTCGATTTCCTGAAGCCCTCTTTAGATAAACCTATCGGTCGTCGGACTGCTATAGTGTCACCGATAACAACAGTCGAGAAGATACTCTCTAGTACCTGGGTAGTCGGGTAGTATGGCTAAGGGTACGGTCTATCCTCCTTAGTTAGTTCCCTAAGATATTGGGCCGAGTACTACTGTTGGACCCTGCACATATATCAGAGAGATATAGCACAGGGCAAACCCTTGTCTGTAGAACCCTTGAATACCTAACCCTTGGGGGATAGAAACAAAAAAAAATTAAAACAGACCAGCTCTATTTTCGCGCAACTATGTTCGGGTTGCCAAGTAAATACACATTTTTTTCTGGTTAAGCATTTGGGGATTTCATCACTGCAGTATTCTTCAGACCGGAGTNTTTTTTCACCATTATTTGAAACCTATTCCATTGGATTCATCTCGCCGCCCTTATCACATTCATCCATATCATTTTTAGACAAAAATTTTGACCTTGCCCGCCCTTTTTCAGTTCACCCATCCTCATGGCCCATACCTGTAGCCAAGATCTGGAAACTCACTTCAACACTTTGCAATCTGGTTTCCTCGAAACCCAAAAAGAAGTGAAACAACTCAATGCTATTGTTTCCTCCATCGATTCATCCATCAATGCAACCATAAATACAACTAGGCGGTCCTCAATGGAGGAAGTCAAACAAGAACTGGCTACACAGCTTGAATCTTTCTTTGCATCCCTCTACACCAAGATGAAGATCCCTATAGATGACCATTTCTCTGAAGCACCTCCAAAGACTGAAGGTGAACATTCCTCCCATTCCCATACCTTTCATAACCATCACTTTCAACGTGAAATATGCCTTCCGCGGGTGGATGTGACCAAATTTGATGGCTCAGACCCCACTGGTTGGGTAACCCAAATGGAACATTATTTCTCTTTATACGACATCATATATGACTTGGCCAAACTCTGCTATGGTGTTCTCCATCTAGATCAAGAACATTGGCAATGGTGGAAATGAAGAAAAACTTCCCGTCAAGGGTATATTGCTTGGACCCAATTTGTGACTGAGCTTTATGAACGCTTTGACATGGACACCAACCATTTGGGCCGTTTGACAAAGTTGAAACAATCCAGAATAGTAGAAGACTTCATAGCTTCCTTTGAGCACCTGGATTTTCGAATAGAGGGAATGACTGGTGCTTTCTTTCGAGAGTGTTTTATCAGTGGCCTCAAGGAGGAGATTTGGGCCCATGTCCTCATGGCTCAACCCTCGACTTGGGTGGAGGCTACTAAAAGAGATAAATAAGCACAACATGTGGTATCATCTCAAAACCTAAAACCCTCCTTTATCCCTTGCCCTAAACCCGTCAATCCCACTACTCCCTTCACTCCATTAAAGATCCAAAAATTGACCAGGGATGAAATGATTGAATGCCAACTCAAAGGCCTTTGTTATAATTGTGATGACAAATATTTCCCTGGCCACAAGTGTAAGGAACAAAAGATTTTTATGGCCATCTCTAAGGATATTTTGGAAGAGGATGTTGAACCCCCCCTTCTGTCTGAGTCACCTGAAATCACTGACATAACCCCTCCCTCAGACCCTCTCGAAGTAGAACCTGTCATTTCCCTCAATTCTCTCACTGGATTTTCTGCTCCCCAAACCCTCAAGTTAATCGGTTACATCAAGCATCGGAAGGTCATCATTTTGGTTGATAGTGGAAGCACCCATAATTTTATTCATCGCCACATTGCCCAAGAAACTCAGTGCTACATCCATGATGTCAACAATTTCCAAATCATGATTTCCAATGGTGGTTCCATGAAATGTGGAGGGCGTTGTGAAAATGTGCATCTCCAAATCGATGACTACCACCTAAAATCCCATATGTTTGCTATCGATATGGGTGGTTGTGACATTGTGTTGGGTGCATACTGGCTAAGAACTTTGGGTCCCATTCTCATGGATTTTAAGGCATTAACCATGCAATTCGACCAGGAAGGCCACCAATATAAATTCCAAGGCATCACTGTTGGTTCACCTGAGGTCATTATCTCCCATCACATGGAAAATTTTCTCAAAAAATGTCATTCTGGTGTCATTGCCCAACTCTATACCATACAAGCAATCGAGACACCCTCAGTGTCGCATGATCTCCAAGCTCTCCTATCTAAACATCAAATGGTATTTTCCACTCCCCAAGGACTCCCTCCTTCCCGCGGTGTTCATGATCATTCCATTCCCCTTGTACCCGGAAACCTTCCTCCCAATATCCTTCCATATCGCCACCCCTTTTCACAAAAAAATGAAATTGAGAAAATGGTCCAGGAACTCCTTAATGCAGGAGTTATCCGCCCTAGTATGAGCCCTTACTCTTCTCCTGTAGTCATGGTGTTGATACTAAGAGGGGGGTGAATTAGTATCAAGTACAATTTAAAACCTTTTTCAACTTATAATTAAACCATTCAATTATATCCAATGAGAAATGAACAATGGTATAAGAGTTACACCAATACACCATAATACACCATGC
>ML807049.1:163352-178480 GCA_009831015.1 Picea engelmannii | reverse complement strand
TTTCAAACCTTGAAGACGGCCATGTGCACCACTCTGGTTCTGGCCCTTCCTGATTTCACAAAGACCTTTGTGTTGGAATGTGATGCCTTAGGGAAAGGAATCGACATTGTCCTTATGCAAGAGGGTCGACCTTTGGCCTTCACCAGCAAGCAATTGTCTGAAAGGAATCTGGGCAAACCCATTTATGAAAAGTAAATGTTGTCTATTATGCATGTCATTGATCTGTGGTGCCCTTATCTCTTGGGGAAACGCTTCCAAATTAAGACCGACCATCAAAGCCTCAAGTACTTTTTGGAACAACGCATTTCCTCCCAGGAGCAACAAAAATGGGTGACTAAGCTCTTTGGTTATGATTATGAGATCATTTACAAGAAGGGAAAAGACAATGTAGTGGCGGATGCACTGTCCCGAAAATATGAAGAAGAAGGATCCCTTTTTTCTCTTTCCTTCATTGTTCCTGATTGGCTCCAAGCTGTGTGCCAGGAATGGCTTCAAGATCCCAAAAGATCGCATCTAATCTAGCATTTGCAGACCAAGGCTCCAGCTTCCCCAGGGTACTCTTGGCTCCAGGATGAGCTTCGATGCAAAGGCCATTTGTATTTAAGTAAACAATCAAAGATTAAATCCACAGTACTTTCTAAGATTCATGCTACACCCATAGCGGGGCACTCAGGGTTCACCAAAACATATGATAGGGTCAAACATTCTTTTTTTTGGGATGGTATGAAACAGGATATCTGTAATTTTGTCGCTGAATGTGAGGTGTGTCAATGCAACAAGGGAGAAACAGTCAAATATCCAGGCACACTACAACCACTTCCGATTCCACATGCTATTTGGAAGGATATCTCTATGGACTTTATTACCGGCTTACCAAAATTAGGGAATAAATCAGTCATAATGGTGGTTGTGGATCACCTTTCCAAGTATTCTCATTTCCGTGCTCTTCAACACCCATTTACTGCATGCAAGGTGGCTCAACTTTTCATGGACCAGGTCTTCAAGCTTCACGGAATGCCGCAATCTATTTTTTCTGATCGTGACCCAACTTTCACAAGCAATTTTTGGCAAGAACTATTTAAGCTACAGAGCACCCAATTGCATCTCAGCACAGATTATCATCCCCAGACTGATGGTCAAACAGAAGTTGTCAATAAGTGTTTGGAAACATATCTGAGGTGTTTTGCCTCTAAAAAAAAACATCAATGGTCTCAATGGCTACCCCTAGCCGAATGGTGGTACAACACTTCCTACAATACAACTACTCACATGACTCCTTTTGAAGTGGTATATAGAAAGAATCCACCTTCAGTTCTCTCATACTTACTGGGTACCTCGAAGGTCCAGGTGGTTGACCAAACACTTACAGTTCGAGAGGATATTCTTAATACCCTTAAAGAGAACTTGGTCATGGTACAGAATCGCATGAAGCAACAAGCAGATCAAGGTCGCTCTGAACGTCAATTTGCAGAACGGGATAAGGTGTTTCTGCGACTGCAACCATACAAGCAAACTTCCCTCAAGGCCGAGCATTGTTAGAAGCTAGCACCCAAATTTTATGGTCCTTATACAGTTCTCAAGCATGTGCGACAAGTCGCATATCAGTTAGATCTGCCCAGTTAGTCGAAGCTACATCCAGTTTTTCATGTTTCATGCTTAAAGAAGGTGATTGGAACTAGGTGCCAAATTCAAACCAACCTTCCCAAGCTAGCTGAAGAAGGATCCATTTGGCTACAGCCAAAAGAAGTTTTGGACCAGCGTGAGCATCGCCTGCGTCAGAGAACCATCAAGGAAGTGCTAGTCCAGTGGAAAGATATGACTCCAGCAGACACCACTTGGGAACCAGCTACCATTCTGTAGCAGTTTCCACATCTCAAGCCTTGAGGACAAGGCTATTTTTAAGGGGGCAGACATGTTATGGTCCTAATCTGCACATAACTAGATTAATATATTCGGATGTAATAAAGGTCAATATTAATAAGGCTTTTCAATACAATAGAATAAGGCAGATGTAAGAAGACCTAATAGAAGCTTCTGCTTCTAGAAGGATCTTCCTCTAGATGCTTCTCTTGATAGACATATTTAGTATAAATAAGGGTCGAGGGTATGAAAACCCTAGCTTGGAGATTATTGTAACAGAGCACTGCTCGATTGGAGGTTGCCCCCTCAAAGAGGCCTATGAACATTTCTTTCTAAATCAAAGTGATATTTCTATTGTTGTTCTTATATCATTTCTGTGTTATTGTGGAGATTATGATGGATATATTACTGTTGTCCCACCATTTCTAGCATTTTATTTATGTTCTGCATATTTTTTATATCTAGTATCTTGTATCATGGTCCAATATTTTTCATCTTCAGCTTATTATACGTTCCCCTTGGGAACCTCTCCTTCCTCAAATGTGCAAGAATCAGATCACCAACTTCAAATTGAAGTTCTCGCCTATGTTGATCTACTCTCTACAATCGATCCTTAACTCGGTTGTGAAGCTCCTTCATTCTTTCTACAAATTCCTCTGCACTATCACTCCTAAATTCATTTTGTTCTCAATCTTTCAATTCAGAAACTCCCCTTGGCTTCATTCCATATACAATTTTGAATGGACTCTGCCCTATGCTTCTATTGAGTGGATCATTGTAGGTGAATTCCGCCTATGACAGAATGTGATCCCATTGACTGTGATGTTAAGTCACTAAGCTTCTTAACAAATCTCCCAAGCTCTTGTTCACGACTTCTATCTGTCCATCCGTCTGAGGATGATATGCTGAGATAAAAGAGAAACTTGTCCCCAACTTCTTCCATAAGGTCCTCCAAAAATGACCTATGAACTTGGTATCTTGATCAGACATGATACTCTTTGGCAAGCCATGAAGTCTGATGACTTCCTTGAAAAATAGGTTCGCAATATGAGTTGTGTCACTGGTTTTCTGGCATGGTATAAAATGTGCCATTTTTAAAAATCTGTCGACTACCACAAAGATTGAATCATATTGTCTCTGTGTCCTTGGCAGTCCCAATATAAAATCCATGCTCACTACGTCCCATGACCTTTCAAGTATGGGCAATGGTTGGTATAACCCCATGTTCTGCCTTTTTCCTTTCGTGTGCTAACAAATTCTGCACCTGTCCACAAATTTCTTGACATCTGTCCTCATCCCTGGCCAAAAATATGAGCCATTCAACTTTGAGAATGTCTTGTCATGAGCGAAATGTCTGACCAATCCTCCACTGTGTTTTTCCTTCAACAAATTCTCCCTCATCGAGCATTTCAGAATAAATAGTTGATTTTCCCTTAACAACAATCCATCCTAGATCATGTATTCAACCCATTGGCTTCTATCCCTGAGAATTGGATTCTCAGATGCCTCATATGCCTCCTTGAATTCTGGATCATCCCTATACATTTCGTTAAGGTTATCAAAATCCAAAGTCTTGACTCTGAATTCCTGCATAAGGAAGCATTTCCTGCTCAAAGCATCAACAACTTTGTTAGTAGTTCCAGAAATATGCTTAATCACAAAAGTAAAATTTTGCATGTATTCAACCCATTTAGCATGTTTTTGGTTCAACTTCTCCTGTCGAGTCACGAATTGCAAAGTGTGATTATCACTGTACAAAACAAACTCCTTGGGAACCAAATAGTGTCTCCATTTCTTCAATGCTTGTATGACTGCATAGAATTCTTTATCATATGTGGAGTACTTAATCTTCGCTTCATTCATTTTTTCACTGAAATATGCAACCAACCTATCGTCTTGGCTCAATACCACTCCAATTACAAATCCACTCGTGTCACACCTGACCTGGAATGTCTTGCTAAAATCTGGCAAAACTAGAATTGGTTGCTCAGTGATCTTCTTCTTCAACAGATTGAAACTCTTCTCTGCTTCCTCCATCCAGTGAAAAGATTTGTGTCATTTCTTCACCGTATCCATCATTGGTGCACTAATTCCACTAAATTTTCGAATGAATTTCATGTAGAAGCTAGCCAAACCATGGAAGCTTCGAACTTCAAACACGCTCTTAGGCGATGGCCAATTCTTAATCACCTTTATCTTTTTCGGATCCATTTTTAATTCATTTGCAGAGATAACAAAACCCAAATAAATGAGTTATGTCCTCATAAATGACAATTTCTTCATATTAATCAGAAATTTCTCCTGTTGTAATCTCCTAATTACTACAACTAGATACTTTAAGTGTTCTGCTTCTGTCTTGCTGAAAATCAATAGATCGTCGAGATATACAATGACAAATTTTACTATGAAATTCTTCAGGACTTCATTCATCAACCTCATGAAAGTATTGGGTGCATTCGTTAAGCCAAATGGCATGACAAGCCATTCATACATCCACTCATTCATCTTGAATGTTGTCTTCCATTCATCACCTTCTCTCATTTGAATTTGATGATATCCGCTTTTAAAATCAATCTTTGAAAAAAATCTTGCTCCACTCAAGAAATCCATCAAGTCGTCCATCCTTGGAAATGGAAATCTATATATGATGGTAATATTATTGATCACCCTTGAGTCTTTACACATTATCCAGCCTCCGTCTTTCTTTGGGTTGAGCACTGTTGGAGCAACGCATGGACTCAAGCTTTCTCGAATCAATCCTTTGTCCATTAAGTTCTGGACCTGTCTCTTAACTTCTTCATTTTCCTGTGGCATCAACTGATATGCAGCTTTGTTTGGCAAACTGGCTCCAAGTATAAGATCGATATGATGGCTTATACTCCTGATAGGTGGCAACGAACAAGGTAGTTTTTCCACTACTATATCAACAAACTCTCCCAGCAACTCCTGGATTTCCTCTGGTAAATCATCTATCCTTGTACTGGTCAAAACAATTTTGGGCTTCCTAACCACAATAAATTGTGTGTCTTCCTTCTTCTTAACCTCATCAAGAAGTCCCTTCCCACTCATGAGAAGTACGGTGTTTCTCATCTCTGTTTTCACCTCTTTATCCTTAATTGGCAGCAACATGTGAGTCCTACCATTTTTCTCCAGGGTGTACATGTTCTTTCTCCCATCATGAACTACGTTTCTGGCATATTTCCATGGTCTACCCAACAATAGATGACAAACATCCATGGGAATGACATCACATAATATTTCACCTTTATATCCTCCTATTTTAAATTCAACTAAACATTGTTTAGTGACATTTACCTGATGTCCTTTTTGTAGCCACGAAACCCTGTATGGGCTTGGATGTACAACAGTCACCAGCTCCAGCTTTTCTACCATCTCTATAGATACAAGATTGTTTGTGCTACCGCTGTCCACTATGACCTTACATACCCTATCCTTGGTTTTGCAAGCAGTCCAAAATAGTCTGTTTCTTTGGGTTGGGTTCTCTACTTCCTTCTCCGGCTTCAAGAGAACTTTCCTCATCATCAAAGATCTTCTTCCCTCAGTGTCTTTTTCCTCAACATTCCATCCTTGAGCTTCGACAATGTGAGTTTCACCACCATATTTCTTCTCATTTGGACACTCATAGGATTTATGTTCGATGTTTCCACAGACGAAGCATTTCACTTCACCTCCTCTGCCTCTTCCTCTTCCTATGGATCGAGGAAAAGTATTTCTATCAGCATATTGCCTTCCCTGTGAGCTTCCTCATCTCTCAGGTTGAGTTTGAGGTTTCTTTCCCTCTTCTTTAGGTTTTTGAGTTCTGTCTTGGGCAATCGTTTTGCCTCTGGCTTGACTTCTACCTCAGCCTCTTTGACCTTTCTTCCGGCTCAGCTTCTCTTCAGCTCTCAGAGCTATCTGATAAGCATCTTCCACATTTTGAATGGTCATCATGCTCATCTCATCTTGAATATCATATCGTAGACCATTCATATACCTGGAAACCTTTTCATCATCGCTTTCCCGATGACCTGCTCTAATGTTTATCCTGTAGAATTCTTCAGTGTATTCTTTCACTGACATCAGCTTCTGTCTCAAATTCTGCATCCTCCGAAACAAAGTGATTTTATAATCCCAGGGTATAAATTGGGCTTTCATCTTTGCAACCATTCTATCCTAGCTTTTGATTTTCTATTTTCCCTTGCAGTGTCTGTCAGCTTGCAGTTCATCCCACCACAGTTTTGCATGCCCTTTAAGTCTAGTAACGGCATGTTTGACTTTCTTATCTTCCTCGACATCCTCATAGTCAAAGTATTTGTCTAGAGCTCTAATCCAGTCTAGAAGTTCTTCAACATCCAAGTTTCCCTCATACATGGGAATCTCCATTTTTGCTCTGGCACCTATCCTTGCAATAGCCTTGAATAGGTGTTCATCTGCAGCATCTTCGACTACAACTTCTTCTCCTTCGTTTCCAGCTTCATTTTCACTTTCACCCTCGCTGATATTCCCAGCATCGACTGTGTGCCTCTATGTTGTCTCCATAGCATCAATTTTGGCACGTAACTCATGCATTTCTCTTTCCACTATTGGATCAGGCATTGGCCTATCTCTTCTTCTCGACAGCATGGCTGAAAATTTTCCTCTTTTATCTCTGCTACAGAAAGAAAAGAATTTTTTCTGTGCTTTGATACCACTTGATGCAAACCCCCTGCCCTCGGGCCGAGATCTGCTCAGGATCTTCACTAAAACCACACCAAGGGTTAATTAAACCCTTTGTTTAATCCACAAAGGACTTCGGGTATCAGGAGTTGGAGAGTCTCGATGTATTTCCACAGCTCTTGGCAAATGCCAAAATGTGAAACGTCAATGAAGGTTGACTCCTCCAACGCGAAAAGCACATGAGTCTCGGCTTTCAGGTTTTTGAGCGAACAACCAACAATCGTTCCTCTTCCCTTATGATTTCCTGAACTCCAAAATTCCAGAGTGATGAAATGGGCTCAACGCCCCAAGGAATGTGAGATCGATGGCCTTTCGGGATTTTCGCCGAAGCTTGACCCCTCCTTTTACTTCCGCTGCACGTACCCTCTGACTGAGACTTGGGACCCACCTTTTCGGTGTTTCCCTCTTCGTGATTCCAAGAGTTGCAGAGACCAAGCAACTCTACCTCTTGAGTCCCGAAACCCGATTGGTGCCAACGACTATTGCCCCTCGACTTTTCAGGAATTTTTCCTTTCCCTCTTCGGGATTTCGCGAATTGGGAGTTTGAAACTCTCGACTCCAAAGTCACTGCCTCCTCTACTTCCCGAACTCCGGAAAACCGAAATGCCAAAATCCCACACCAAAGGCACACTGCGCTTCGCAAATTCGGGATTTTTAATGCAAAGGGTCCCAGTTCTTTGTCATTGGAATTTCCGGTATGTCGAACCACGAATGACCGAAATTCCAAAATTCCACGCTGTTGATGGGAGAAATTGACCGCTCGTCAACTGGAAGAGTGAGTCCAGTCCAAGGTTGTCTAATTAACCCAAGCCGTTTGGATTGACTCACCCTGACGGGTTTAATGGCTCCGTTGGCCAATCTAAAGTCCTAAGGGAAGCGAAAAACAACTAAAAGAAATATGATAACTTACTAAATAGTAATCACTGAAATATATATGTACATCTATATACATACATACATATATATATATACAATTTATCTAAGTAATATTTATATAATAGTTCTATTTATCATATATACAATATATACAAATCACGAGTTTTAATCTAAACTCATAAAAATCGAATGTAAATTGGTTCTTTTAACAACAGTAATAAAGTAGGCAAAAATACTATTTATTTTTTATTTGTTTTCTTGTATGTATACATTCATAAAATCAAATATTAAACTATTTAATTAAATAGAAAGATATAGATAGTGGAAATCATTCTATATATAAGAACTTCTATAATAAGCAAGCAAACGAAATAAAATAACAGACTAACCTATTAATGCATCCAACGTCTGTACAATAGATAATATCCAACCTCCTTTATCCGAGAAGTAAACCTGCAACGAATCTTAAGATTGCTCCGAATAAATGTGAAAAATATGTTGGAGGTTGAGTTTTGATAACAAAACATATAATGGACATAGTCACAGTGATCTTATGATTTACAAGTAACTACAATGAGATAAGTCTCCTTGTAAGAACTTGTATTTAAACATTCAACGGAAAATTAGAGATAAATCTCATAAAATGAATTGAATTGATGATCACCTTGTATTATATTTGAAACATAACATATGCACAGCATGTAAAAAAAATGAATTATCTCAAGTTCTAATAAATCATGAAGACAAAGGCTATCATCATCTATTATGACATTGAAATAAACAAAACCTAGACTAAAACATGATACACAAAAGCTAAAGCTGTAATATGCAATATGTTTCATTCAAGTCTGCGTGTAATTGTCCATGCTCCAGTCTCAGGCTAAGATCTAGAACCGTTTACAAAATGATAGGTTTATAAAGGCCTCAAGAAAGATAACTATTTCTGTTCCTGAGATCAAATTTGTTTCAAAAATAAAGGGGGATGCAACCACCCTGATTTCACTAAATCCTCTAAAACTAACAACAATTCATTTCTGTTCATTCAAAATACATCATAGATATGACTAGAAGGTCTCAAGAGTGCCTCAAATCATTTTTAACATCATGGATCCCTGAATATCCTGAAAGAAAAGAAAATAGAAAGATTTCAGATACATTTTCTGTCATTAATTTTCACAATTCGAATTGATATAACTGGCTACAGAATCTTATGATTCTATAGCTAGTTATTTAGTAAATGAAATCTCATTTTATTTAATAAATAAATAAAAAAACTAATTTGATAATAAAATATATCTTATTTAACAAACCGAATAGTCTAAATTAAGAATGAAAACAAACATGTTATTAATCTAAGAGATTATACCTGTAACCATGCAATCAAATCGTATCAAGAAACCTTGGAGTTTACAATGGCTGTAGCAGCCTCAATGTTTTTAAATATCACATGACCTGTGGTTTTAATACGTTTTTCTTTCCCCTGGAGGACAGATTCAAGCCTGTGGTTTTCGTTTGTTAAAACATCGATCTTCTCTTTTAGAACCTTAACCCGTGATTGTAGAAATGGGATATCCATATAATATCTTTCAATCCACGATAAATAGACCTCAAACTTTGACTGTGTGGCAGTTACATTAGAACAAACAAGGTTGTGGACCGGAGCACCCTCCAAACAAATAGTAGATTCATTGCAAAGCTTGACACTAGGAAACTCTGGATTGTCTTTCAAATAGGGAGGTAAATTATCGACAAAGTTATAGGGTCGATCAAGGTCTGGATCGAATGACAAAGGGTCTTCCTCTGCAAGGAATCTCTCAATTTTAGAGTCTGAGCTTTCGTGCACTTCGATCATATTAATTGAACTCGGATGAGAATTCGATTTGTTACGAAGCCTTCTAGAAATTAGCCTGCCAGCCCTTTTGTTCTTAAAATTGATATCAAGATTGCCCTTAGATCTCTTTCCTATAGGTTTCTTAATGTTTTTAACACAGTCATCTAGATGTGTAATTTGTTGACTAGCCTGTTGAATGACCTTGGGATCGATCAAGGGTTCGCTGTTAGGGGAAGAGACACAAGTCTGCAGAGGTGAAAGAGATGTCGTTGGGGGACAAGGGTCTCCTCAACAACGATTTTATCTACTTCTCCCAATTCAGGATTACCATAGCAATTTCGGGTTATAAACCAATCCCAACTGTCATCTTGTGACTCTAATTGATGTATGAGCAAGATTTTAACTAGGCCGTGATGAAAAAGGCTAGATTTTGACCTCTGTTTCTTATATCTTTTCCCCATTTTATAAAGACTCTCGAGTAATTAATACGACATATTCAAAGGGAAACCCATAAAACTCATAAGCAGACGCAAATGGTATAAAAATACAAGCCCGAAACGCCCCTCATAGGTAACAAATTGCTTTACCATAGAGAGCAAATCATGCCACCGAGATTTTAGGAATGAAATGGGCATACCTTTATCACAACTTGTTATTTTCCGAGATGTAAACAACAGGGTCCAAGGAACTTCCTCCACTTTTTCGTTTTTAAACCATCTCTGACCGCTTGCTGGTAACCCTGTGGCTAGACTCAGGAACTCCTCGGTAACCTCCAGTTGCACATCACCAACTTTTTCTCTACAACCATCAAAGGATAAGGTGAATTCTTGGGCAACCTGTAAATTGAAGCCCTGAAATTTCTTGATGAAAACGAGTCAGCCATTTCTTTCCAAATCTTCTCTAGCGTCGTCGTATGAGATCAGGGTTTGTATACCATTTGGTTCAATTCTCACGATAGGAGCCATACTGAATGGAAGGGTAATCAAACAAACACAACATACAGGTAGGGTTTGTGAAAACAAAACATAACCATAACCCCGAGCCCAACAATGAACGCTGTAAAGACTCATACGATGGGATAGTCGTTTAATTAAAACACATGCAAAGAGGTTTGTGAAACTCGAGGCCATCATTAGAGATAATGACAGTCTGAAAATCATATGCTACTTTGCATTCTGTACAAGCTAGGACCAAAAAATTAAAACAAAAATGAGTGCACGCATCATGGGTTTGATTACAAAGTTTGGGTAAGTGAAAAATCAAGAGTTTTGTAAAAGAAACGTAACAAAGGATCAAACCAAAAATATACAAAAAATCAAATGGTGGGGGTCTTTTGTTCATAAAACAATCAACTTCTTAAACATGCTTGGAATTGAAAGAATCAAAGACAAAGAGAGTAACATCTTCATGGCAAGGAATCAAAACTCAATAATAAATTATATAAACAATTTGCCTTCAATGAAATTTTAAAACATAATGGTAATTGCAGTCGCAAGTTTTCATGGTTTCAATCATGAAAACAAAGCATGAATAGACAATAGGTAAAAGCGACAATTTACAACTGTCGTTTCAGAAACTGCGCATGAAGAGCGATAAAAAATCATGACCCTAGTTAGGCAGCTATATAGATCATTTAATTAACATAAAAAATTAAAAATATATTGAGCTGCCAACAATGGCAACACGCTGGGAGAAGCAGTTATCTCTGTAATACAAACGAGTTCAGGTTAGAGAAATCTGAAAGACTTCAAATTGAAGAACAACTGCAAGGTTATTTAAACATCTTTAAAAAGAACAAGACGTAGCCTAGTTTCTGATACCTTTCGTTTAAAAGAATGAAACCTGGTGACAAACTTAACAAAAGAAAGCCATGATGTTAAGTTAAAATCTCCAATACTGTTGACAAGGCCACTGTTGCCAGCAGGCGTCCATAGCCTCGATAGGGATGTCAATTAACCCACTCTAACGTCTGTATCCTACCCAAGAAATTTTGAATCAGAATGAAGGATGCTTATGGCCAACACAAGGTTTATACCTGAGAATTTTCTTTTACCTGACATCGCTTCACTTCCAGCGGGCCTGTTAAGTACCCCGGTGAAGTTATCTTGGTGTCATGCATGCATTTTCCCAATGCCAGCAGACCTGTTCAGTGTCCCAGCGGGCTTACAAACACTTCCCATAGCTCTCTGAGAGTTTATTCACATTCTGGTATAGTTTTAAAGATATTCAATACAACAGGGTGACACTGAAAATTCCAGTTTTTAAACTCAACTTAATATTTCCAAAGGCCTTTAAATTTTTCTAGCAAACCTTCATCAAGATCTGAAAAACAGTTCATTGATAGAACTAATTTTCATCGATAGGGAGACATCATTGAGTTGCTTTCTTAAAGAGCAGGGACAGCGTAAAGAGACTTTTTAAAGATATTCGTGAATACTTTCAAGTGCAGATTGAAACTAAGGAATCGAATTTCAAACAAATGACACCTTTAACCAGCCTACAATTTCAGAGAAGTACAACAATAGATGTTCCGACAACCTTTGACAACTATTTTTGAGATGAAGCATTTTTTTTCTCTTTATCTGAGCTAGACTGTAATATAGGGATGTTTGACTCAAAAGGACCGGTGAACTAAAAATGAAAACAAAACAAAACATCAAAGAAAAATTGGAAAGAAAATAAATCAAAATAGCAAAATATATACAAAAAGTGTATCTGAAAACATCATGTGAAAAATCCCTTGGGAGACTGATACAAAATAGAAAAATCATGTTTGATGTGAAAGCAGTCCTACTCGTGGTACCTTGGGTCAGGGTTGAATTTATGATTCATATTTATTTATTTCTTTACTTTCCATTTAAAATTTTCATAATAATACTATAGCTTTGAAAATAAATATTCAACGAAAAGCAGAGAAAAAAGGATTATGCGGACTTCCCTGACAATAATGATGTTATGGTTCTCGTGGTGTGCCCACTTGCGTTCATGACTGCATTATCAGAAAGAGAAATAGTGAGGAATAAAACTCAAAGAAAACCTATTCCTAAACCTACCCTAACTACTAAACAAATCAGAATAGTACGTGAAGTCATGCTTCCAATGTAGCCATCGGAGTAACTCCAATTCTGCAATGGAAACAAAATCAAACATTACTAACAAGAATGGTAATATATCAAAAAATGACATAAATATATCACACTTACCTTCATAATCATCATTTAGAAACAAAGTAAGCATGATCTTACCATTCCCTCGAAATTTCTTGATCTATGAATCCTCCAGCCATTGTGCAATCTTGTTGTGATAAGGGTCATAATGGCATGGGCAAGTGTAAGTAAGTTTGAAAAACTTGTCAATATTACGAGGGAATGAAATAACCATCAGCCAAGGCTGAAATGCCCCATCCTACTAACAATTCTCTAAGTGTTCATTAATTTCTTCACATGGAGGATCTAAAAGAGAAATGTCACACCTACTTCCAAGATACTTAGGTAAAAACAAAGCAAGCACAACTTTATCTTTATTACGAAAAAAATTTATATACGAATATTCAAACCATCCTAAGATCCTGTCACAAAAATGAGGATGTAAACCATGACTTTGATGAAACAAATATATCAATGGTGAACTCATCATAAGAAGATTCATGACATCAATTAGATCATTGGTTTGAATGCTTCCTTTCATGAGATTGATCATTTCAAAATGTGAAGCACAAACATTCAAATTCGAGCTAATCAAAGAACGAATATGCAACGTAGAATGTTTGATCTCCATAAGATATAGTGCATTATCTTTTTCAACAATAAACTATGTAAAATCATCTCGCAACATGTCCTTTTCCCATGTGAGTGATGAAAGTGAAAGAGCATCAAACCCAACTTCATCAATGTTAGGTTTGGAATTAATTTCACCAAAATTTAGCATATTGAAAGGATATGATTGTGGTAGAAAAGAGTAGGATGTTGTAGGTAAGGTGCCAAGTCCACCAGGATCTAGGAAGAGATTAGGATATAAAGAATAAAAGGAATCATGAATAAGAACATGAAAATAATCTCTTGAACTACCATAATTAACAATGGTATTCTCAAGACATTTCTCTTCACTTTCTTTAAAACTCTTACTTTGTTTTGGTGACGAATTTCTGAACATAATATGATCATCTAGATTTTCCTTCTGTATGATAGATAATTCAAAATACTTGTTCAGCCACCACTTCTCGGTTATTACATCCCGCTTCAAAGCTCGCTCCGCTCTTTCTACGGATGGAGACGGAGACGGGCGACGGGCTTTCCTCGCCCTCCTCACCCTTCTATGACTACTATTTATCTATTCCCACCCAACCAGCGAGAAACCTTATGTCAGGCGAGCTATCCTTCCTCCCTTTGCGTGGTGGGTCTTGTCCATTACCTTACCGAGATGGAACCAACCCTTACCTTAGATTGGGTAGGGACCAGATTGGCTATTCTTCCTTTCCCAACCAGCCCAAGAGCTACCAAGCCAAGTGCCTTCTCTACCCTGCCTCCCCCTTTAAGTAGTTAAATTACCAGCTACTCATATTTTATCAATTCTGAAATAGCGTAATTACGTATATAATATTGGTGGCACCAACCTCGAACTACCTCTTCTTGGATAGTAGCTCCTCATTGAATTCCACCTGAAATTCCCGCTTCCCGTCCCTCTACAATCTGTATTCCGATTCGTACAGACAGATAGTTCGTCTCTCTCTTTCGGTGTTAGGAGGTGCAGTCTTTCATGCATGTCCTTAGTCCGTCCATTCGCACCCGGGTTACCTTGCTTCCAAATTCAACTAAGAGATATGGCTCGCTCGGCTTTTGCTATTCCATTCATGAACAAACGGCTCTTGTTGAATCACTGTGTTCTATTACTTAGCAGCTAAGGAATTACGCTTCTCCCCATCCATCCAGTAGTAGTGGATCTACGCAGGGCGTTATTGAAACGCGCTCCCTCATCTCTGAGTGACGGTGAATTCAGATGGAGCTGGGATTTGCTTCCCTCCAACCAGGCTGAAATGATTGTTATAGAATGGCCCCTGCTGCATTAAAGTAAGGGCGCGATATCAATGTAGGCTGGAGTCTGGCCCTTACAGCCTCATCTAGGACTATCTTAGAGATAACTAGTGGAAAGGAAGGCATGGTATGGTAAAGTGACTTAGTGAATCCACTATCATTCAAACGACTCAACCCTAGTTCTATGACATTAGGAAATTGACACGCGGGAGAATGAATCAATCAAAACTCGCGCTCCCTCCCTCTCTTTATTACGGAATACGGTCCACTAAATAAAGTGATGAGAAGGGAAAATCAATTGTGGTGAGGCTTAATCCGAATACATATCACAAGATCGGTGAAATGAGGCACTATCAATGGATGGAATAAAGGGCCGCAAGCCAAGGTATCATGACTAATAAGAGGAATTACATAGCAGGAAGAGCCCTATTTTAGTATAGTGGGCCCGCTCTTCATGACTTCCTTAACCAGTGGCAACCAAGGTGCATGATATTTTATTGGAACAAAGCGAGATTGAGGAAATGCTATATCTACATGTCCGGGAATATATATTGTTAGGACCACATATTGTACCCTTTTTGCCCATACTTTTTGCTATTATTTTACCCTTCATCACCTGCATTTTGACTTATACTATCATTTCATCTGATCATTCCAAGGTATACAACGTCTTTTCTCATTATTTTATGCTTAATCCATTTTGCATAATACTTTACATTACTTTTGAACCTAACCATTGATTAGAAGTGCAGAAGTGTCCATATTTGCAGAATAGTATTTCAGACCATTGCTGAAACACAGAACTGCCCAAGCCG
>ML807049.1:133829-163252 GCA_009831015.1 Picea engelmannii | reverse complement strand
CGTTAAAGTATTCACCTCGAATGAAGGTTCCTTAAACCCACAAGAAAAGATATATGTTATTGCGGGTCCCCACTTGAGCCCGCCTCACCTAAGCCTGCCTCGCCTGATGGCTCAGCTTTTCGAGGCAATAGAAAGAAAGAGCATTGACTCTCCAAAAGGATACTCACATGAAAAGTGGTTATACGTCATCAAGACCAACTATGGGTGCGAAGGAACTAAAACGAAGGTTGAGCAAGGAAGCATAAGTGAAAGAGGAAAACCGTCTCAATGGCTCTTTTGGCGCGTTCTTGCACCACTTCCAGTCTACCCTTGACGATTTGTGTGGCCTTTATTGTGACTCGTCCATCATACACTCTGACTCATTCATCATACGCTTCAGCTTCTCAAGAAATAAAGGAAGAAAAGAGTGATGGAAACCATCCTCCCATGAAGTACCGATCAAGAGAGTCCCATACTAATGAACCTGGTCTTCTAATGAGGGTTGGTTGCTTTCTCACCGCGTATAAGTAAGAGTAAGTAGTTCGAGGTAAAGTTAAGGGTCAAGTTAGAGGTTACATGCTTGCTATCAGAAGCTCATCTTTTCCTATTTGGTGAATCTCTAGACGAATTACCCCGACTTGCCCTCCTAGGGGGAATGAGTCCAGCTACGCTCTTAAGGGTTGGGTTGAAGCGCCTGGATCTCCCAACCTTCTCGATCCCTTCACAGGATGAGGTAGATATTAAGGTTATTCCCTCTTTGTTCCATATATAGTAAGTCAAGCATCTCATCTATAGTAAAGTAAGCGTGGCTTACCTCTTCTCTCAGTAAGGCGTATCATATTGATAGGCGTAATGTGAAGAAGCGGACCGGGCTACACGAATTGAAAGCCAGTAAGTAAAGTAAGGTAAGGTAAGGCTACACATATTGAAAGGATTATCTATCAGTATGAGAGGGATGAAATACAGGTTGTAAGGAAGGGGCTGTAAATGGGATCGAAGTTAGTGAACGAGATTAAGAAAATAAGCCGATTAGTACCGTTTAAAGCAATCCATACGTCCAGTCATTCCTTCCTTCTATCTATGAAATAAAAGATATCCTTACTTCTATTTATTCCCCTCAAATCACACCGACACAGGACACTTTTCTTTATTCCCCTCAAAGACTTTCGGTTAAGGCCTGGCACAGTCAGGACCAAACCAGGGTACTTTTCCGTCTCAAATAGGTCTGCCTAGAACGTTACAGGGCCTTGCCATGCCGTAACGCCCACACCGAGAAAGTCCATGAAAGTCCTTAGGAATATGAATATATAGAGGACAATGAAAAACATGAAAGTGTGATACCTAGGGTTTCTAACTAGTGAAAGCTATCTAATAAGCGCCCCTCCCTATCATCTCATAATGCGGCTCCTAATGCACTGTCTAAAGGCTCAGGAATAATCTAATGTAGCTACTTGCTCTCTCTTCGTTCAAGCAAGTTTCTCCCTCTCCCCTTGGTCTTCGAGTTCATTGCCTCACCCGAGGTAAAGATTTAGGCCCCAATTTACTATATATAGGTCCCCTAGCCAATGGGGGGGAAAAGGAGATTTTATGAGGGCTTTCTCTATTAGTTCACGTGAGCTATTGTTCTTCTCGTGACTCTTGGCTTCGCTACATTTTTTCGGGTAGACCAGGTTCACGTGAGCAACCCAGTGTTAAGTGAGCAACTAGGTTTATCCCTGTTTCATGTGATCATCTTGGTTCAGGTAGCAGTCCCAGTTCAATTCAAGTAGCAGTAGTTAGCGAGAGTAGCAAGTTGAGAAATGGAGGACGGGAACAAAATAGGTTCGGGATGATATAAAGTGGGTTAGGATAAACCTATATTATTCCCTCAATCACATACCTCAGGTAAGGATTAAGGTGGTACCGAAGAGAAGGTGGAAGGATCGTTACTTATAAGTATTAGCATAGGTAGATAGATTCACCTAGTATTAGTAGTAGCTAGATTCACCTAGTATAAGTATAAGTCTCAGTAGCTAGATTAACCTATATGAGTATCAGTAGCCAGATTCACCTATTTCTTCTTCTTTCTTAGGATTAGTTTCACCTAGTTATCACTTAACTTCACTGCTTAGAACTACACTTATATAACTTCACTGATGAGAAATACCCTTATCCTTTCCTTATCCTTATTGGTTTAGGTCACTTCACTGCTTATACCTACTTTCTGTCCTTTCCTTGCTTGGTTCGGTAACTTGCTTAGACCAACTTGCTCGGGTTAGGTAACTTGCTTGTAGGTGAGGTAGATAACTTGCTTGGACTGATCTATTTGGTTTAGGTAACTTGTACAGATTCTCACCCAACAATTAGCTTGCTTAGGATTACCAGCCCAAAAACTATCTGAGGTTTACTAGCCCGCTTAGGAGGTTTACCAGCCCAACAACCAGCTCGCGAGATAGCCCAGATTCCAGTGACTATTACTCTTCTAGTGACTAGTGGTTCACATGACTATTACTATGACTTGGACAGAGAGCTTCCAGCCAGCGACTCTCTCTTCCAGTGAGTAGCTCTGGGTTCAGTGAACTACTTGGACTTCCTGGCAACATGGGGGATTTATTTGATTCTCTGTAAACGGAGTACCAATGTCGTTATATACGTAATTACGCATTTCAATTTCTCGCAGTTACCTCTCGCAGTTCAATCGCATTTTCCCCTCCTTCTACTTCCATTTTGTAAACTCCAACTCTTGTTCCTGTCTCCTCTTCCACGGCTTCTGCCTTTGCCCCCTGTTCCGACATATTTGCGTTTTCCAGGCAGGATTAACGAAGGGTATTCCCACACACTGGACCTTCATTCATGAAGCCTTCAGGCAGGCAATATGATGATGGTCTGGAGTAAGCTTAGAGTGGGTCTCACAGCTCGGAGAAGGTGACGGCTAGGGATCCTCATCCTGTGACAGTTAGTGCGGTTAGTGTGGTTCGCGATGCTGTTATAGCAATTCTCATCCTGTGCTCTTGGTGCTACTTCCACTGGACCTGGAGGATCTCCAATGGGCTATGGCCCGGGATGAAATGGGCTATAGCTCACGAAATGGAAGGGATCCGAGGCAAGGTGGTTACTCTCCCACTGCGAGTGAACCGATAGCTTATAGCACTAGTAGGGGTCTAACTGTTTATGATTCTGCGAGCTTTGCTTCTCTCTCCGCTTTGGAACTAGAAGGGATACTATTTATTCTGGCACTGGAAGGGATGTGGGCTCTCAATCTACATATCTAGTCAATGGGTCATTCCCTTTTAGGTTTCATAAAAGGTCCGATCCCTGGCCTTGGTTAAAATAAAGAAGGTAGCCTTGCAGGGAGGGTAGGTACATTGGCCCTCCAGGCTCTGCAGTTGGTGAAAGCATAAAGCCATTATATATATGGTTGGAATAGGAGTGGTCCCTTCACTCTGTTGTAACCCTGCGAACCAACAACCAATTAGCTATGAATGTCTCATCCCTAAATCCTGAGACAGGCAGATTCTACCTATTCTTCCCAGCGCAGGCACTTCTCTTTCTGAGCTCTGTCCATCTATTCTTCAGAGTTCAGCCTTTCTTTTTATGCATTCCTGTCTCTCTCTTGTGCTTGCCTAGCGTGTTTCCTGAAGGTTGGGTCGCTTTTGTTTCGAGCCAGATCGCACCTGTAAGAGCCCACCTTTACAGAGCTTACCTAGCAAGGACATCATTCTTCCCTGAGAGCACCTACCTTAGCCTCAATCTTTCGATCCTTCAGGCGGGCAAGCAAATCTATATATGTTATTTCAAACGCGAGTCATTCCTTGGGTGCTTGGGGGCAATAACTAAATGAGGGGATGCGTTCAGGTTATACCTTTCCCTTTATCAGTGAGGGGAAAGACTCGGAGCACTATGTATTTATTTGCATCTTCCAATAAGGTTATACCAACATTACTTTATAGAACCAATTGTAATTACCCACATAGATAGATCTAGAGAGGCATCTAGTGTCCCAAAAAACAAAGACTATAAAAAACACACGCCCTTTTGACAAGAGGAAACAATCCTTTCCACGACCTCCTTGCCCAGCTAAGCTTAAGAAATCTCCACAATATGAAGATTGATCTTTCCCAGACAAGGTGGCACAGGAGAAAGAGTAGGAATGGAACCGCCCTAGCCTACAAGATCACTAACTATTGGAACTATGGGAGTAGCTAAACCTAACGTGGGTTTTGAATTTGGAAATATAGCTCATATAGGCGAGTTTATAGCACTACTGAATGTCTGACCCTCTTTTCTAGCTTGTTGTATTATCTGTACCTGGATGCAGAGAAGTCCCCAACCGATAAGGGAGCGATACCATGGTGGTTAGAGTTCCCCTGGCCCTTAAATCTGATTGGACCGGGCGCACCTCGTGCCCCTATCCCATAAGGAAGGGTCGCTAGGGGTGTATGTAAAGGGTAGCATGGAATGTATCATCCTCTCGCCCGCCAGGAATGGCTCATAATAATATAGAAGATAGACACTAGGGCAGAGACACGGGCCATCTTGTTGTTATGATCTTAAGCTTTTGATTGCCTGGAATGGGTGCTTGCTGTTGGGGTTTCCCCCTACTAGTGTACCTATTGCTTAGCCTATAGCTCCTTCCTCTGACTTCGCCACTGTAGTATCCTACGGCAGTGCCCAGGGCTCGCTTTATCACCCCTATCTATGGTTCCGCCCCGTCCTAATGAGTAGCAATATTGCCCGTTCCACTTATAGGGGTTGACCCCAATGGTACTAATGAGTTCATGCTCTCTGCGGTCCTTGGCTTAGGAGTGATGAGTTATAACCTATAGCTATTGCCTAGACCTTTATCTGTATTACTCACATCATTCCCTTTTGGCTAAGGCTTTATGCTAGACGTACTATAGCTGCTTTGCCTTTAAGGTCCCTCCTATAATCTTTCGATATGTTGATTAAGGCTCATATAGAAACATAGACTGTAGATTGAATAGGTATAGATATGAGCTAGGGTTTGTTTGTATGCGCAGCCTAAACAGGGCTTGTGCCTCCTAGTATGTTCGCAAATCGAAAGCCAGTTGGTCAGTCTGGTCCTAATGCCTGGGCCTTTATATGGATGTGTATTGCATGCCTGGAATGGGGCTGGGTCTCGATCATATGTACAAATGATCGAAAAAAGATATCAATAGTGCATCGTATAATAAGGGGATATTGACCTACAAAAACCACCGGTAACATATGGTTAATTCTCTGCATTTACCTAGGTCACGCGTGGGGTGGTAGTGACAATCGTATTATGAGAGTCAAGCAAGTGCGGGGCAAAAATCGAGAGAAACGAATCAACGTGAGCAATCTGCATCGATCAATTCATGCGTGATAAGGTGCAATGTGTGCATGCATAGTATAATAACAGATATTCATATTTATCCTCTGATCATGTTCGATGTATCGTATAATAAGAGCAAGTACGTATTTCTCTTGTGGGGGGAGATATAATGAAACGAAAAGCAATTGTTTTCTGCTCATTTAGTATGAATTAGAGAGGTTACAACTATGTAATGAGTAGCAATAAGATAAGGCATAGGCATTACTTAGAAGGTAATAGGCACTAAAGGTTAAGGGTGAGGGAGGATGAATTCTTGTGAGGATGTGTTCTAAGGTATGTTATTTATAGGTCATCTTACCAGTTTATCTATAATGTTATTTATAGACTGATTAAAATTGAGAAACATGGAGGATATTGAGTAGCCATATCAAGGTACCTATGGTATAAATTTCATCTTCCGGTTCATTGTATTTTCTGAGATACACTCTGTGGAAAATAGGGTTTTTTGCTAGTCCTGAAACTAGTCTAAATTAGGTGTTCCAAGTAAAACAATCATAACTTCTTCATAGAGGATCCAAATTCAGTGAGAAAAAAATTCATTGGATACATTACAATATTCAATGTGTTTTTCCTGATTTTTAGATATAGATATCAAATATTACTTGTGTTGCATGCTATACAAGTTCTCTCTCTAGAATAAGCAAGAATTCAACAAGGTTTGCCATTTTTTCTATAACTCCTTTTCTGGGATGTTCCAAGCAGTGAAACTTGAAGGAATTGTAGAGACACTATTGAATAATATTGAGTACAAGTTTCATACCTTTAATCATTAGATGTATGGACTTATTCTTGTTGAAAGTTAGGGTTTGTGACTAAGACAAAAACTAGTCCCATAAGACTACAGTAAAGTTTGATGAAGATGTTATTATCTTGTTGTTTAAGTTGAGGAAGGTATGTAGGTCTGCCATCACATATACTAGGTATTTTATAGAGTTACATTTATTTTTATATGTATGTTTTGAGGGTTACATGTTGATGATTTTATGGTGCATGCTTGAGGCAAGTCTTTGGTATATTGTTGAGGCATCGACACATGCTTGAGGCGCATATTAGGTGCATGATTGATACATATACTTGTTATATGATCTTGGTTTTTTGGTACTTTGTTGAGTTACACCATTGATGGTACTTTCTTGATATATCCTATGGTACATGGTGTATTCCATGATTGAGTGATATGGTATATGGTTGAGATACATTGTTGGTACATGGTATGGTACATGTGTTGATGTACATGTTTGATACATCGTATGGTACATGATTAGTACTTGGTATGGTTTTGATGTACATGGTTGATGGTTGACACATATAGTATAGGTTATGGTGCATGGTTGATGCACATTTTGGAACAGGTGTTGGTATATGTTTGATGCATGGTTTAGTATAGGTGTTGGTGCATGGTTGATGCACTTGTTGTGGTATAGTTTGTGGTACATGGTTTATGCTTGGTATGGTACAGGTTGATGGTTCAATACATTCTTTGGTACATGGTTGAGACACATATATTGTGATGGTATGTTGGTGATATTGGTACATGCTTGGTAGAGGCATGCGTTGGTGATGTTGGACATCTATTTGAGAGGCGTCCTTGGTATATGATCCATGTGAGAGGGTATTGTTGAGTATCATTGAGAGTGACAGGTTGGATAGGTTGACAGTGGCAGGTTGGATACAGTGACAGGTTGACAGGTTAAAGGTTGATATGATAGTTGCAATAAGAGTGGTAGAGACAATGGCAGTGACAATGGCAATGATTGTGGTAGTGACATTTGGTCTATACTTATATTTTAGGGTGGTAGGATGGGGTAAGGAAAGAGGGTTTCATCCTATTTCTGGTTGGAGACAGAGAATCAAGGAGTTGGATCTTCCATCGGGTTGGAGCCTAAGAATCAGGGGGTTGTAGAATCCTTCTGGTTGGAGAAAGAGAATTCAGGGAATTGTAGCTTCCTTCAGGTTCGAACCTGAGAATGAGGGGGTTGTATCCTCCTTCTGGTTGGAGCTAGATAATTCAGGGAGTTGTAAATTCCTTGAGGTTGGAGTCTATAAATAGGGGGTCATAGCCTCCTTCCAGTTGTAGCTGGAGAATTGGGAAGTTGGTGGTTGCAATGAATGTATTCTTTGATATATAAGAAAACATTCCATGGTTTTCTCCTGTTTGGGTTTCGACCTAAATTTTGGTGTAATGTGTACTTGATGTGATTTTTTTGATGTGATATTGCTTATGTTTATATTCTCATGATATATTGATGATATACTATTGATTAAGTTGAAGTTTATATATTGTGGTTAAAAGTGGTAAACGTGATCATATTGATTCACCTCCCCCTCTTAGTATTCCAACATCATGTACAAGTATAGATGCATAATAACTGAACAAAAGTGAGGTAAAGAGGGAAAACCTAGTGGGAAAAATCCCCCCCATGGGGTTTAATTTAGCCTATGAATAAGACCAAGGATATGATCCAAGTACCATATAACAATAAATATGCAACAATGGCTCCATGGTAGTAAAATATTACGGAGGCTCCACAAGCTGAGATCTGATTCTTCATGGATTGCCATGACCACCCACTAGATCACCTGTTGCCTGAAGAGTCTATTGTTCCCATCGTGGTTGATTATGTATACCTAAAAATTATTGATGTTGATAAGAAATATCATATATATCATATTCATATATCTTATTATAAATATTATTGGAATAATTCTCATGAAGTTCCACAACTAGTGGTGGTGGAGATGGAGGTGTGGACTACTCCCCAAGTACTTGTGAAGGACCCTATTCAAACTTAACACTCCTTTGAATGAATGGTGTATATGAAATATTATCTAATAACCTGTATCCCTTCAATCCCTATGTATATCCAACAAAAATACACCCCTTACTTTGAGCTTCCATATCTTTCCCCCATTGAAAGGGATCCTAGCCCATGCACAAGAACCAAAAATTATGAAGTGAGTGACTTACGGTCTCTTCTCGCTCCAAGCCTCATATGCAGTGACTCCCTTGAATAATTTATGAGGAAATCTATTATGGATGTAGTTTTCACAGTTGATAGCTTCATCCCATAACTTTGGAGGTAGTTCTCTATCCTGCAACATACATTTGTCCATCTCTTTCAATGTCCAGTTATTTCTCTCTGCTACCCCATTCTACTGTGGAGTATATGGAACTATGTGTTGCAAATATATACCTAATTCTAAACAAAGATGATGAACATACTTATTCACATACACTACTTCATTTTCTATACAAAGCTTCTTAATCCTGTTCCTTGTTTGGTTCTCAACTAGATGCTTGAAATATTTAAGACACTCAAAGACCTCAAATTTTAATTTGAGAAAGTAGACCCATGTATATCTCAAAAAATAATCAATGAAAGTAAGAACATACTTAGATTTATTGATCGATGGGTGTGGGAAAGGACCTATATTGTCACTGTGAACCAAATATATAAGTGATGATTCCCTACATGATTTACCTATGTTGACTTTCTCATTGGTATGTTTTCCTAGTATGCAGCCCTGATAAACTCCATTTGTGTATTGAATGTGGGGTAATCCAACCTAGAAGGTGTACAAATTGGAATGGCGATTAACCTCACCAATGAAAATTTTTGACCCATCTAACAAGTCAGAAACAATAATTGAGTTTGGATTAAATTTCACCTTATTTCCTAAACCTAAATGAGTGATTTGATAGATGGAGATAAGATTCACTAAAAGCTTCAGAACATGAAGGACATATTGAAATCATCCATGGTCTCTATCAACTCTACCCCTACCACACACCTCTGTAGGAGAATAATCTCCCATGAATATCGATGGTTCGGAATAAGTATCCAAGTATGAGAAAAGTCTATCTGATCAGGCCATGTGATGGGTAGCCCATGAATCAAGCACCCAAACATTAGGAGAAGATGAAATATCAAGTAATGCATGACCATTACCTCTTTCTGATGATGGATTTTTCCTTGCATTATCTGGAATACAATCCTCGAGGTGATGTTTCTCAAGTGTTTGTGCCATCATATCTATGGTATTTTTCATGCAAGAACTCTTAATATGGAACCCCTTATTATAATAGGAACAATTTATCTTCTCCTTCTTTCCTTTTGATTCCTTAGAAATCAAACTCTCATCCATGGAATTTTGTTTACCCTCCTTGTTCTCTTGTTCCTTCTTACCCTTGTTCTTATGCTTATTCTTCTTTGAACCTACTTGAGATATAAGCACACGGGGCTTGGAATTCTTAAGTGCCCCTATTTGGATGCACATTTTTTTCTCATGGATAAGTGACTCCATGAAATCATCTAGGGATGGAATATTCCATGTAGAACCCATATCTAACCTGGTAGTATGAAAAGAAGAAGTGTAGATAGAATACTCTCGTCCTATTTTTGTTAGAATTGAAAATATTAAATATTCATCTTTGTTATCAATTACACAAGCCTTAACATGAGAAATGAAAGTTTTAAACTTACAGAAGTAGTCTTGCAGGGTATCGAAGTATTTGGGATTCAATGCATGTATATCATTCTCTAGTTGATGACCTCTTATATTGTCTTTATATCCTAGCAAATCCTTCAACTTTGTCCACACATCCTTAGGAGTCTTGCAAGTATTTACATGAAAGAGGAGATCTGGAGAGATTCTCAAGAATAATATCCCGTAAGCTTCATCCATTTTGTTGAAGTATTTTTATTTCTCTATGGTTAAAGTAGGCTTGACCTCAGTCCCCATGGTGATCCTATAAAAACCCTTACTTCAAAGTAGAAGCTCTATCTTGGGATTCCACTCAAAGTAGTTGAAGGGTGTCAAGATCACTGAAGAAGATGGTTGATCCATACTTCTCTATAGGATGTCCAATATCATCTATAAACCTTCAATAAAAGTGAATACTCTCTCACAAAAATAGCTCTGATACCGTGTAGGTTTAAACCACAATCCAAGACCTAATTGTGAGAATAAAATACTACGGTAGCTAATTGCAAAAGAGAGAGAGGAGAGAGAAAAATAGAATCAATATTCAGACATAAGAGACTAAGAAAACAACTCTAATCACAATGTATTAATCATTGATAATGTGTACAGTATAAATGAATCTCCACAAGAGGATTAGTGTGCACTAGATTTGGATTTCCATGTGCATGCTTAAGTAAAAAAGTAACTTCTCCCAATGAAAACAATTAATTAAAGTCAAAAGTTGCTAATAGTAATAAAAGGTCAAAAATATATGTGCGAACTTAATGAGAACTATACATGAAGTCAACATGCATTCCATAATAGAAAAAATATCCTAGGATAAGACTAGAGTCCGAGAATGGAACTAAAGTCCTAACTGAGTGAGAATTTGCTAATTATGGAAAGTTACTAAATAAGGGAAGTGAGTTAACTCCAAGTATTAGATGGGTAATGCACACTTACCTAGGAGTCTAGTATTCTTACTAAAGTGCGCCCTATAGCCATGAAATAGGAAATATCTCCTAAAATTAAGGAAATAGGAATTATCTCCTAAAAAGTAGGAATTTACCCAATGATGGCTAGAAAATAGGAATTGGCCTAATGGTAGCTAAAAATAGGAATTTTCCTAATGGTGGTTTATGAGTTCATGGTTTTGGAAAACCGTGGTATTTTCCCATGATATTACATATAGGAATCCACCGGCTAAAAATAGACCTTCTATAAATAACAGTCCTCGTAAATAGTAGGAAAATGGAAAAAATGAGTATGTCACTAAGTATGTAGTTGAGCATGCACCATAAAAAAATCAACGTAGAAATGAGGCTAGGGACTCATGGTAAATTTGATGGGCTTTGTGGGTTTGTGTGGGGGTGCCACATCCACAAAGAGGACTAAAATATTCTATTTAATTGTTGAGTTTAGGACAGCTCCTAAAATCACTCATTGGACTCCTATATAAAAGAGAGATATCATTGTGACATTATATCATCATAGTATGGCATCATGGAGTTATCATAAGTGAGTAAACACTTGTGCTAAGGAGTATGAAAAGTGTGGTAGGGAGACTTTTTCACCTAGGCAATTTGGCCTAGGGTTTCTTGATCAGAATTTGAAAGTGAGGAAGGACACGTGTGAAGAAAACCAAGTTTCTGAGATTATATGTGGTTTGCACGAAGGTGAAACACATATATACAAGGATTGCAGAAGGAAAAATCGTGTACAGGGTATAAGTGATTTGTAGTGGAGAAAACATTGTATGTTTGTGGGTTGCTAGTAAGGTGAATCAATGATCCAAAAAATACTTTAGATGATGATAATTAAGAAGACACAGAAACATCTACTTGATATTTGAAATAAAATGATCACTTGACTATTTGTAAATTAGATGTGAAAAACTTGTCTAACCAAATCCACTTTAATTATAATGAATTGAAAAATAAATGAGCTTGAAATGAACAACAATAATTGTTATAGCTCAAAATGCCACTATCATTCATTTTTGACTTTGTCCTATTTATTTAGACCTTTGACAATCACTTTTTTTGACATTCCTCTTAAAAAAATAACTTTTGGCATGATATGCATGCCCTGCTACATATGCAGAGTACGTACATATGCTAGTTGCATGCTTGATAGCCCATGTATACTCTACAAAGTTGCAAAAATTAAAAAGTTCCACACTTTTGGGTGGAGTTTATGAGCTATGTCAGGTTTCCTAACCATATTACCTCATGTATCCCTTATGAAAACAAATTAACCATATTGTATCCATATTAAAGGGGCACTAGGGGGGTCATTTGGACATATCAAAGAAGAGGAAAGAGAACTCAACCAAATTTTCTCTCTAGTATTCCAATTATTTTGCATCATGCTCTGAGTTTCATCCTCAAAATTCCCTTCCAATCATCCTCATTTATACAATCCATCCCTTTACCATATATTCAAATGTTGGTTATGAGGATAACATATTGGGAATAATGCACTTGGAGTCAAAGTAGAGGAACCCAAACAAGGTTTGTGGAGTGGCGTTGAAAATATTCAGGTAAAAATTATAATATTGTTATCAATAAAAGATAAACTTCTTGTCCCAGATATTTATGTCCCTATGTTTATTTTTATGAATGTTTTTCATGAATAATTAACCCTTTAGATGATCTTGGTAGTTATGCATATGATGTCATAGTTTTTTCTGTGAATTTGTTTTAGGCCAACTTCGGGAGGAGGACTATGATATTATATATTCTCTCCCTTCCCTTAACTATCATTAGGTTTTTGTTAGATTCGGGTTAAAGTAGAAGCATTTCTATCTTTTAAGGTGTCAAGGCTATGCCTAGTCACTAGACCCATATTAGAGGGATTTTCCCCATGGAAGAATTGGCAACTCCACTGGGGAGTCTCTCTAGGGTCTTGTAAGGAGATTGTTTTGGTTTGATTTCCTATTTTTTTGTGCTTTCTGATTTTGTAAGGGTCTCTAGTCACCTTCCAGGTGTTTCCATTTTTCCTGATCTGGATGATCACCCTGAACTTTATCTCTTTTTTTAGATGGTTCAGCTGTATATGTGCCTTGTTCTATACCAAACATGTGTACATATTCACCCTGAGTTATCCTAGCACATGTACATATGTTGTCCATCTGTGTAAAACATGAATACACAGAGAAGATTTTGGTCTCTCGAGTCCTCATGAGTACCAAATACCTCTGTTATTTTTTGTTGAGAGAGTGTTTAGTATCATATTGTCTATGAAGTTGTAAATAAATCTCTATTGTTTGGTTTTATTTGTCTCTTTGTTTCTTTTTGTCAAGTTTAAAGGTATATTTTTGAAGCTTTAGGTTCTCCTTTGGATTCTGGTGAATCCCTATTTTCTGGCAGTGGTTTAGGACCTAAGTCAGTTTCTAGTTTGTCCTCCTTCTCTCTTGTTATGCTTGGAAAAGAAAAAATATAGTTGTTTGTTATTTTCATTTCATAAGCATATAAATGGTTTAAAAAAATGTTTTGTAGTTTCTTGACTGCATTTACATGTTGGTGTGCATGTTTGTTTGGTTATAGTAGATTAGGTCGTTTTTTATAAAAGAAAAGAGTTCTCAACCCAAAGTTCCTTCTAATATTCTTCCTTGAAATTTTAAGTATTTTCATTGCATTTGGAATGAAAAAACATTATAGGATAGATTGCATAGTAGGATCTTGGTCTTCATTTTGAAAAGTTTGCACCTTGAAAGTTAAAAGAGACAAATTTCCAATTGCAAGACATAGTTTGCTTTCATTTACTTTTAAAGGACAATGTTCTAAAAGCTAACTTATACTAACAACACAATGTTTCACTACCATACCCCTAAGTAATCAAGCCACTAAAATCAACGCTTAATGTTAAAATCAATTAGATGTTTTTGTTTATAGGGTACACCAATTAGACTAGGCTTTAGGGCCTTGAATTAGGTGTTGAGAGGAAAATCTTCAACGCCAATTAAATAAACTTAACAGTGTCATATAGGGAGTGTAAAATACCAATTATTAAAAGTTAGTTGGGACCCCCATCTAACATCGGGGATAAACACGAGGCCGTGTGAAGAAAGGTAGAGGATATAACCCCTCCAAAGTTGGGCCAAGAGAAGTTGGGATCTTATTTTGAGGGTCATTCTTGGTATTTTCCTGACGAAATTTTACTACGGATCTTCATGGACCTTAATTCCATTCAGGATCCTCAATTGTATTCCAAACCATTTTCCTTCGGTACCCTTGAAAGTCTTTGGACATAGTTATCCTACTAGTACAATCATCCTGATTATTGATTGTACCCTCCTAGTAACTAACTACGAGCTGGAAACCTAGTTTCATTTTATAGGGAATCACACAAGTGAATGTGGGGGTATACCATGGTACCTAGGATAGACGTCGGATCATTCTTTGTAGAGAATACCTGAAGGTTGTTTCCGTGTTCGAGTTACACTTTCACCAGTAATTTTCTCTAGTATTGATTGGCATAACTATTCTTCCTTCCATTCTATTGACAACTTGATTTAACTTTAGGTAGCTTTTAGTGTGTTCTTTGTGCTTCTCCGTAGATTTACCTTAGAGTATCGGTTGATCATTTCACAAATTAGAATGTCAACAACTTCGCCTTTCGCGTAGGCTCTAGGGCCTTCCGCCGGTAACTTTGGAGCCATCTCCGCCACCACTAAGGCGAAGGTTAGGTCAAGAAGGTTCTTTTGAAGCTACCAGACCGCAACAAATTGTTCCTGAGCATGTTCCTATAGAATGAATTCCTACATGAGAGTAGACTAACATTTTCGACCTCGAAGATGAAGGCTTTAGGTTCACAAACCATCTAATCACTAATCTTTCAACACCAATCCTTGTTTAGGTAGTCCCTCCTAAGGTGACTTCTCCTGATATTTGTATCGTTAGGCAAATTGATATGGAAGGGAGTAATATTACTTCTAATAAGAGTCCTCATACTCCCATCCTGACCGCAAGTGGAGGGGGCATCATACCTCCTTCCCCACCTTCACCTACAAGGAATACCTCTAGTTAGACACGTACCACTTATGGCAATGACACAGTCTCTTCCACAACTTCGACCACTGTTCATACTTCTATAGTACATAATATGTCTGGTGCTCCTTTCACATATGGGATGTCTAGTTTTAATTCAATCTCAAATTTAAATTAATCTACTTTACAGATTGTTGGTCCAGGGGTAGGGGTTTATAATTCTCCCTTGCAAGTATCCCTCAAGGGAACTTCTTCCTTGTACAATCTAGTTCCTTACGGTGGGGGTCATATCCCTCCTTTGTTCCCTTCACTCGGAGGTGATTTTCAACAACCATTAGGGCCTAGTGTCAGTTCTAGTTTGTTTAGTGGAGGGATTCAGAGGCTTCATTCCTTTATGACTCTGGTTGGGTCTATGCCTTTCTCGTTATGTGGTGCTTTTGGAAATAACACTTTCTTGTCGTCCACTTTTTCATCAGGGGGAAACCCCTTTCTCAATCAACCTAACCCTATGCAAGGAGTTTTCCTTCAGAGGGAGTGATGAAATGAGCCTTCTCCTCTAAAGGTCTTGGAAATCTCTGGTAGGGTTCTATACCTATGAAAGGGATGTTGGTCAGTGGAAACCCCTCCCACATTCAGTGGAACCCCAGGAATGGTTCAATTCCTATTCTAGGAGGATCGACTGGGGGAAACCCTAACTAAGGTTTTTGGAATACCATGTAGTGAACAATCCCTACACAATGTATGTCATCGAATTATTTGAATCCGTCGATGAAGCATACTAGCAAACAAACCCCTTATATTGGCCAAGGAAACCCTGGTTTTTACCAGAACCTTGTTCAGCATGCAAGATTTTCCTAGCAACCTAATGCCAGCCAAAATATAGGTTCTTGTTTTCCTTTAAGTCTGCCACAACCTAGGTTTGTTTCTTGGAACTCTTCATCTGTGAGAATTTTCAAGGTTTTTAAATGATCCTTATTTTCATTATCCACATTGGCCTCCTATTCCGACTATGTTTCCCTCTAACATACCAAAATTTGAAGGCAATCCCAATGAACATCTAGGAGATCATGTTACAACCTTTCACTTATGGTGCTCGTCCAACTCCCTAAATGATGACTCTATCAAGTTGCGCTTGTTTCAATGCACTCTCATAGGGGGTGTTGTGAAGTGGTACATTAAGCTCGATGGCTCGAAGTATGCTTACTTTAGTGATCTGGCAATGGTTTTCTTAAACCATTTTCAACTACCGGTGAGATACGATGCCGACACAGAGTTCCTGGCCAACTTCAAGAAGAATAAGTATGTCCATGTCTTCGATCATGTCCAAGAATGGAATATACAGAAGAGCTTGATCAAAGTAAATGTCCCTCCTGCATTTTTTCTTTAGTGGTTCATGAAGTCTTTGGTCCCTTGTGTCTCCAATGACATCACAACTTCCAGAGTATTTTTTGAGGAAGAGGATATTATGAGGGATAAAAAACTGGAATTTATTTATTCTCAATCCGCCATTCTATACAAAATTCTTCCTGACACACCATGGTCAACCTTTGACTTGACCAAATGGAAGTGTGGGCCTCATGTCGATGGTATAGTAGGATCAACACAAAGCAAGCCCACATATCAGTTTTCAACCAAATGCAACATTTGTCACTACAAAATATTGTGGTTAGCCAAACTTCTTATATGACTGCCCTCACCACCCACACTTCTAAATTACACAGTGTGCAAACGACGAACCCCAAGGAAAACCAACAGTCTGAGGGAAGAGTAAAGTGTTAGTAAAATAGGATCACAGAGTAATAAAATAAAACAAATGTAGAAATAAAACACAAAAGATACACAATACAATAGAGACACAAATATAGGCGGTTCACCCAGTGTTGGCTACGTCCATCAAAGAAATTTCGAGGTCATTACTTTTTATTATCCAACAAAATGAATGGATACAACCTACAACATGCCCGTTGTAACTTCTTCTTCTTTATCTCACAGTCTCCTCTCTCAGAATATAATATTCGCAATGATACATAAAATAAATTCTACCGTCAGATATGCGACCTTAAAATGAATGGTCCATATTGACTACAAAATTACAATATTTTACAAGGAATGTTTTCCCAATATTTTTCTTTGGGGGCACTTCCCCTGAATCCCTTGCCAAAGGGGGATACAAAAATTGTCATTGCCCCCCCCCCTGGACCCCCCCCAGCGACACTTGTGGGTGTAAATACCTCCCACACCCCCTAGACCCCCCTCGTTAGGGAATGGGGTCCAAGAACAGTTGAAACAAACATCTGAATCGGGAAGATAATTAGGCTCCACAACCAACATAAAGGAAATATGAGTAAGGGGGATAAAAAGGATGCTAAAAATGATGGTGAGGGAAAAAATGAGAATAAAAAGGTTAAGTTTCCATGTAAGATTTTTGTGAATGATCACTTGAATCACCAATTCCCTCGGCTTGAGGAAGACCAGAAGCGTTTGGCATAGTAGCAACCTGTTTTGTTGACTAACCCTTTCCCTCAAGGGCATAATATGGAACAAGCTTCCTCATCCACAACCATGATTGAGGGAAATCGGGGTGCCCCCCATGATTAATTCTAATACTGGAGCCACAAATGTATACATGATGAGATCATATGCTCATGTTCAGATGAGGGCTCATGATTACATAATGCCTGAATCTGTTGAGAAGGGAAAATAAGCTTCCAACCCATCACCTTCATATTGAGAAGACCATGGGAGAAACAATGACTCACATCCCTAAAGGTGCATTTAATAAATGTTTCATATTGAGAAGACCATGGGAGAAACAATGACTCATATCCCTAAAGGTGTATTTAAGAAATATTCTCATAATCAAAATGCAAGGGTTGCCCAGAACTATTCTGTAGTTGAAGATATTAAGTAAACCCCTTGTGTGGTGTCTTCTCTGGAAGTTCTCCATAGTTTCCCATCACAGAGAAAAGCATTAATGTCTGATTTGGGTGATGCTAAGCTAGATAACTCCGGAGCATCATTTTTTACCATTTCGATCACAAACCTCATTTTCCTTACCATGTCTCCTTATAGATAGTAGTGGTTTACGCCACGAAAACATTAACACAAAATATTTTCCACATGGCGGTAGATGAGGGTGCATCAACTTGCATTATGTCATTGGCATGTTGGAAGGTTATTGGTCAACCCAAGTTGTCTCTATTGTTTCAAGGTTGTGATATTTCAAGTAGCTTCGTTTCAAATGACTTATTTTAACGATCTGTGGACTTTACCTTCCCCATCGACTTTGATGGAAGGGGTAGGGAATCCTGGCATGGCTATTCTCCTATCCGCAGCTGAGGTTGCGTACAATATTGTTCATCAAACCTTGTCCAATTTTGATCCAGCTCCTCCTCAAGACCTAGATCATGTTCTAAAGCCTATTTTGGCTCAAGAGTCTCTTACTTCTCACTATGATTTCAAATTTCTCTTGCCCTCGAACGAGGCAATTTTAGAGGAAATGATGTGTCTAGATGGGCCTTGGGATGATATTAATCATAGATCATACTTTTTACCCGAGCTTAAGAGAGTGGAAACAAGAGAGTTTACCACGACCATGAATTGAGGTGTCACTCATCTCATTAACCCTTTGGTAACACAAAAAATATATGTTGAGGGAGACATGGTGAGTATAGCTGAGACGATTCCAATTGACATATCCAAAACCCATGGTGTCATTGAAAATGTCTTCATCGGAGCGGATTGTTCCCTCGAGGATATTCAGGTGTACACTAAGTTATTTAAAGAATTACATGACGTTTTCACGTGGTCTTATGAGGAAATTCTAGGCATTGAACCTCGTATACTCGAACATGAGATTAGGAGTTAATGTTGGGTATCTGTTATTTTATTTGCACGACTAGAATTTTTTTCCTCTGGAAATGTGTCACATTTTTGCCTCGTTTTTTGTTTCACCTCGATTTCCATGTCCATTGTTGGGCGAGTTTTTGGCACATGGTTTTTGTCGATGTTTCTATTTCTGGTTAAGGAATTAGGGTTATTGACTAATCCATTTCATTGGTTTAGGGATTTGGATGTTGTTGGGTGCTATATGTATATTGTATTGTAAACAATGTATCCCAATCAATCACATTTTTCAGCATGAGGATCTTGGTGGCAGAGCTCGAACAATAGTGGCAACGGGTGTTGCAGCAACAGTTCCAACCCGTGTTCCAACAACTATTTGACATGTGTTGCAAAAACTGGTGTTGCAGCCAATGAAAACCATGTTGCAACAACTAGTGATGTAGAAACCGAATTTTTTTTTGCAATAATTAGTGTGGAAACAACTTAAAATCATGTTGCAACAACTAGAAAATAGATTGTTGCAAGAGATCGATAATGTTGATGGTGTCACAAGAATGGCTTGAGGGGTGTTAAAACAATGTCATGGTGTTTCAACAATTCTTTTGTAGTACTTGTTTTATTTTCTTGGAACAATATCTTAGCATTCTTCCATTAGTGAGCACAAACTGTTAGCTTTCCCTTAATTACACTAGAAAAACTACTTAGAATTACATAAGTTGTGAAGATACATACCTGAGGCAAAGTACATTTTTATACTCAAAATTAGGTTGAAAGGATACCAGAAAGTGGCACAAAAGGCAAGGTAAAGGTGTGAAAAGGATGGTGTTTCGAATGCACGTCATCTCCCCCCTACCAAAATTGTTGCATGTCCTCATGCAACCAGGTTTATCAGTTTGAATCTACTTGGGAGGCACTATAATGAAGATTGTTGAGGGCAAAGTTTGAATGTCCCTTGTCAAATTTTGAATAGTACCCTCCATTTTATGAAATTATTCTCCAACATCCTTATTCCTCCTTTTTGCACATGTCATAATCTTGTTGGTATTTAGGTGAGTATTGGCCCTTGACCAAGTTTTGGGATTTTCTTGGTCATATTGACCTATTTTGGGACTTTGATAGTCGTCGAAGGAGGAGCACAAGACGGAGCGGAGATCATAGAATCTCGACCCACTTTTGGGTCCCTTTTTGGGTTTTTGGGAATATGTAATGGGATTGGGATATTGGCCCGTAGATTTACCCATGCTTAGGCCGCTTTTGTATGTATAAATAGAAGGATAGGCAAGAAAGTAGTAGTAGTCGAAGATGGACATCTATGTGATGTATTCTAAGTGCAAGTAAGGTATGTAAGTACTTTGTGCCTATATGCGATTTGTAGGGCTAAGTGCAAGTCATTGTAGGAAGTTGGAAAAGGCTTTGTGTTGTAACACAAGGAAGAAGGATATAGCGAGCTGCGCAAATCTTATGTCCTGTGCGTAGTAGGGTTATTATGGATCTGTGCTTATAACCAATTGAAGATGATAATAAGGAATAAGAATTGGTGGGCGTAGCCCTAGGGTGGGGGTGAACCACATAAATATTATGTTGTGTTGCTTTGTGCTTGTCTCAATGTGTTTATGTCCCCATTTTGCTAAGTGCTATGAGATGACTGAATAGATCTTCTTATGCTTAAAGTGCTAATGATATGTAGGATGTTAGATCTGATGCACATGTATGAAGATACTTAGTGTTGATCTATCGGATCTGATTTGTTTTATTGTTGCTAAGTGATGAAATACCTTAGATCTAAGTGAATGTTGTGATGCTCTGTGCTATCTGCGAAGTATAATAAGGGTTGAATATTAACGAATGATCTATGATAAGTACTCTGTAAGTGATATAATCGCATATCTGTGTCCCAACTAAGGTTGCAGACACCTGAGTCTTGCAACCACCCCTGCCTTTACCTCGGGTGAGACTTCATATGCTTCGCAGGTGTTGCCGAAAGGGTCGGTAGTTAAGGATTTGTTGGTGCGATATTGAGCGCTGAACCATGGGTCTGTCGTTGTGCCAACAAATGGTTCTATTGCCGAGACCTGAAACTATGATTGTTGGGAACTAAGAAAGAGGAAGCTCTATGCAAAGATTCATCCTGAAACTATGAAATCTTTGTGCGTAGATTTGTGCCCTAGTGTGCAATATTCTACTTGATCTGTAAAGCTTTGTACTAAAGAAAGAAGGTTGGATCTGAGAGAAAGAATCCCGATATGAAGAGACAGGCCAGATCTGAAAGAAAGGAGGTCGGATCTGTATAAAAGAAGCAAGATCTGAAAGCTTGGTGCTCCAAGAAAGGTAAAAGAGAAATTTTTTTATTGAAAGAGGTAAAATCTATAAGATTTGTACTTTGTTAAAGGTAAGAATAGTTAAAAGTTCTTAGATCTGAAAGATTTTTTCTCTGTAAAAGTAAGAAAGGTGGAACTTTTTGTTTCTAGAGTATTGATCTAGGTATATCTGATAGGGTTTTTCCTAGTTTGAAAGATAGGGTGTTAATAGACAAAAGAAGGTTTGATATGAATAGATATGATAATAATAATGAAATATATGTTATACCTATGCATAGAAAGAATGTTTGAACTAATAAATGGATGCAGGATCCTAGAAAGAATTTGTTTCAGGTTCGCTACCATGATCCTAGTGTGTAGTACATAAAAGGATGGGGATCATTTAACATAAAGCGAGGATTAACTCTCTGTCACAGTTGCAGAAGACCAGGACATCTTGCTAAGGAATGCCCTGGCAGAAGACCTGGTTGTCTCTGTTGCAAAGCCATGGACCATGAAGTGTTGGATTTCCCTAGAATGATCGCTAAGCTTGAAGGAAGGAATCTGAATCAAGGAAACCCTAAGACAGATCCAAAAAAGGAAGAACCCCAGCAAGAATCAGAGAAGGTATTGATACAAGTGAAAGAGACCCTGAATGACCACCGACATGTCATCTTATCAGAGATCTTCAAAGATAAGGAATGCATCGAAGCAAGAATAGGGGACTTCAACATTGATTATGTCCTGGATGAAGAAACACAAATGAATATTATGCCAGAAAGAAATTGGGAAGCTATAGGAAGACCTGCTATGATCCCTTCCCTAGAAGGAATACGTTTATTCAGAGGAAAGCTAGTAAACCTATGTGGAAGGCTTGCCCAGATACCTATGACTATCAATGGAGTTTCAACAGAAGAGGACTTTGAGATTATTAAATTTATTGAAGATAGATCCCCATTTACCATGCTAATAGGAAAACCTTGGATTGATAGAGATCAAGCCAAACGAAAGGAGGAAGAAGAAGTTTTGGAACAGAAGAAGCAAGAGTTAAAAGACTTTATGAACAAAAGGATCGTGCACTTGATTGAGGAACATAATAGCAGATTACAGATAGTTAATACTAGCAACTTGGATGTCGAGGCTAAGAGAACACTAGAGGATCCCCAGAAGATTGAATTATGTATCCCAGACAAGGAAGAAGTATTACATAGAAACCCTAGGAAAAAATTTCAATAGTGTGAAGTAACTAAGACCAAACAAGAAAAGACTCGGAAATATAAAAGCATTACCGAGATGAAGCTCACTGGAAATAAGGCTAGAAAGTTAAGAAAGAAAAGGGCTAATACTGAAAGGTTACAGGAGGTTCTAGAAGAGACCTCGCAGAAAGACAAATTGCAGAATTAGAGCTTCGCCGAGATATCAGAACAATGACATAGAGTACTTCACCATGATGAAGCAATATAGTCATCGGACCGATATATCTGTTTGACTTCTACTCCGAATGGGTAGAAAAGAAATAAAGAGGCATCATCAGACCATTGGGCCATGCCATAACAGATCAAACAGGAGTTAATGGAGGGTCATGACCGTTGTGTGCCAACCGTTATTGACTCACCTATTTATCTCGTCGCGCCATGCACGAAGAACACTTTTTCCAAATAGAGAATTTGAGATCGCAACCTTGATTAAGATTGTCCAGTGATCATTACGCTCTTTCTTTCTATTTTATTGTCATGTCTATATTACTTCATGAACCATATATTATTAACCCAGAGCGCATATGTTCGAGGAGCTTAATGCACTTGAAGAATCTACGAAGGAAGTACTCATTGATCTTAGGACCGAGAAAGTCATGTCTGAAATAAGGATGTTTGTAGGTGTGCAAGCATCATCGATAGGAAGAGTCCAAGATTCTCCATCGACTGCGCATGGAGTAGGAAATTCCAAAATCACGATAGAGACGAGAACAAAGCATAGAGACGATCTCGCGAATGCCAAGTTGATTCCGACCATATTATCTACATATATACCTCCTCTAAGCGACACAAGAATAGAGACAGTGTGCCCATGGATTTTGAGTATGGTTTGGTCATTATGTACCTCTCAAAAGGGGTGCACACAGTTCGTGCCAACCAGGATAAGCTCGCATCATTGAAGTTTAGAAAATTCAACCTCGGCGACAGAGAGTCTTACAGCATGCTCGCCCCACATAAGTATTTGACCAGGACTAAAGGCAAGAACTCCAATATTATCCTATAGTCATGGACCCAAAACATCGCACAGTCCACACTGCTCAATGTGATGAAGATCCCGCACTTCGGCAAGCAGTAGGAAGTGAATGCCTGTGTCAAATTGTTGTTGTAAAGTTACCATAAAGGATACTTATGGTTGAACTGCCACATCACTGTGGATCCGACCTTGATCAATCAGAACACCGAACTTAGCATGTAAGGCCCCTACCCATAGGATTTTTACCCTAGAAAGACCTCAGACTGAGCATTAGCGTAGAGGATCAAAGACACTTATGGCGATGTCGAGAAGGGAATGCGAGGCTACAAGGTAGATTCTATCCAGAGTGACTCAATGCACCTTTCATGTTAGATGATCGCATGTAAGATAGTTCACAAGAATCGGCCCACCCAAGTGACTGGATTCGTCGTTGACCTGGCAGGGAAATGTGTAGAAGGACTTCAGATGAATTGGGCATAGTATCTAGTAAACCAGTTGGAACTGGACTACAGGGAAGCACAAGACCAAGGATATGAGTTCCACTTCAGCTGGCTTCTCATACTGATCACATTCATTGCATGGGAGATTCCAGAAGGTGTGACCTTCTCGGACATTGAGCCCTTTGGACCATTGGCCGTGAAGTTCAGTACCCTATGGTACTCGAATGATATGAACAAGAAATGGTAGTCAAATGTCATCTTCCACACTTACTACATCTAGTTGAAAGTAGGCATCCATTCTGAGCTTCGTATGACCTCGAATACCCTCCACAGGTTACGTCCCCTAATGAAGTTCAGCGTGGACCGACACTTCATTTATATAACAACATGCCCAGATGGCGATAAGAAACAGTTGCAGTCCTATTACAAGCTTACGGAGGAATATTTAGAGGAAATCACCAAGGAATGGTCGACAGACCTCCTTATCCCAGCCAACCCTGCGGAATTGTCTAGTGTAGACAGTCCATAAGATGCACAGGATACACTCGAACCAAGTAAAACAAAGATTCCTGAAGAAGTTCAGGATATAGACAACACATCCGTGAAGACTACGTCTATGTCACTAGAACAAGGAGGTGTTGGCGAAGAGATCGGTGAGGAAACATAACATAAGGACAAGGAGGAACCCTCGAAGAAAAGAAAGGTGTTCCCCAAGAAGCCTTCATCTAGAAAGAAAATGAAATCAACCAAGACCAAGTTTGAGACTATCCTCACCCCGAATGACTTTAACTTCATCATCGTTGCATTGAACGACGCTTCGCTAGAGATTGCAGAGAAGAAGGAAGCCAAGTAGGAGGTGATGTATAGTCGGATCAAGATAGAGCTCCAAGGAGTGAAGCGGGAACTTCAGTCGAGGTGCGTAGTCTCCATTGTGCCCCTATCATTCGGAACACCAGAAGAAGGAGATGAGCCAGTGCAACTCCACTGAATCGTGGATTCAGTCGAGGCTCGACTTCGAAAAGCAAAAGATGAAGCAGAGCAAGCCATCCAGGATTTGACACAAGTACAGGGAGTATTTGTAGAACAAAGTAGTGCTGCAGAATAAGAAAAGAGTGCCCTCCAAGAAAAATGGAATGATGAGAAAGCATAGCTACAACAAGGAAAGGGACAATTGTTGGCAGAGCAACTGGAGGTAAAGGAAGCGGTCAACATAGCACTTTGTTCAGTGACAGTCATTGAGGTACAGAATGAAGAAAGAATCCCACAATAGGTGGCACGGATCGAAGACGTGATCCAGAAGCTACAACAACGCATTGCAGATCTAGAGCTCTGCGCTGTACCCGAAACTCCACAGGAGGTAAGATACCTAAGGGAAGCAAATGCCCATAGTGTAGTTGGCAGATTAAAATCTCTTTCCTTGGAATGCAAGCAGCTGAGTAACCGGAGTGCCCAGACTTACGAGAAACTCACGGAGAATCCATATTTATGGGCATTGGAGTCACAGATTCAAGAAGCAAATCAACACGCCGATACGTTACAGGCGCAACTGAAGGCCTTATCACCAGTGGAAAGAATGAAGCGGTTTCAAGAGAAATGCACTGCCAAGCAATAGATCCATATGATTCAGAGTAAAGTAATGTTAGTCACTCAACGAATTCAACCAGTGCAAGAAAAGGCATGCCAACTGTTCACTAAAGTTGAAAGCCAAGGAGCTGAACTGGAATAGATCATCATCACCGCATAACAATGCTTAGAAGGGCTAGTGAATGGTGTAGTGATCCAGGAGTTCACTGAGAAAGAGGCCATATCACTACAATAATTCAAACCATCTCGAGCCAAGCTTGAAGCATTCAAGGTAGAATTACTCAGACTAGAGTGACTCGGGATGAGTCACAGGTGAGTGTTGGGGGCCTGTTGGCCCTTGACAAAGTTTTGGGAGTTTCTTGGTCATATTGACCTATTTTGGGACTTAGACAACCATCGAATGAGGAGTGCAAGACAGAGTGGATATCACGGAATATCGACCCACTTTTGGGTCCCTTTTTGGGTTTTTGGGAATATGTAACGGGATTGGGATATTGGTCCGTGGGTTTACCCATGATTAGGCTGCTTTTGTATGTATAAATAGAAGGATAGGAAAAAAAGTAGTAGTATTCAAAGATGGGCATCTATGTGATGTATGCCAAGTGCAAATAAGGTCTGTAAGTGCTTTGTGCCTATATGAGATTTGTAGGACTAAGTGAAAGTCATTGTAGGAAGTTGGAAAAGGATTTGTGCTGTAACGCAAGGAAGAAGGATCTAGCGAGATGAGTATATCTTTTGTTCTATGCACAATAGGGTTTTGATGGCTCTGTGCTTGTAACCGATTGAAGACGCTAATAAGGAAGAAGAATTGGTGGACGTAGCCCCAGGGTGGTGGTGAACCACGTAAATAATGTGTTGTGTTTCTTTGTGCTTGTCTCAATGTGTTTATGTCCCCATTTGAGATGACTAAATAGATCTGCTTATGCTTAAAGTGCTAATGATATGTAGGCTTTTAGATCTGATACACATGTATGAAGATGCTTAGTGTTGATCTACTGGATCTGATCTGTTTTATTGTTGCTAAGTGTTGAAATACCTTAGATCTAAGTGAATGTTGCGATGCTCTGTGCTATCTGTGAAGTATAATAAGGGTTGAATATTGACAAATGATCTATGCTTAGTACTCTGTAAGCGATATAATCACATATCTATGTCCTAGCTAAGATTGCAGACACTTGAGTCTTGCAACCACCCCTGCCTCTACCTCGGGTGAGAATTCATCTGCTTCGCAGGTGTTGCCGAAAGGGTCAGTAGTTAGGGATTTGTTGGTGCGCTCTTGAGCGTTGAACCTTGGGTCTGCCCTTGTGCCAAAAGTGAGGGAAACCAAATAAAATGGAAAAGAAATCTCATCCCTACCCATTTTTTCCACATGTCTTCATGCAATGAATGTATCTTCTTACCCATTTCAGTGCCACTGTAAAATTGTGATAATACAAGACATCTCATTGTCTGATCTCCATTGTGGTTTGTTCCCATCTCTTTTTACTTCCCTATAGAGCACCTCACATCAAATATTATACATGTTGGATAAAATTATAGATGGATTATTCTATGATGTTAGTTATGAAGGGTGCATGTGCCTGAGAACTAACCCATGCATAGTGTGAGATAAGAACAATCTTAGGCTCAGGGAATTCATTTCTTATCCAAAGGATAAAATTTTCATTCTAGTAGGCAACATACAATGAATTATTCCACTAGGAAAGATTAATCACAAATGATGTAAAGGCCCTCAGGTGTATGTCTCCCACAAAAGGATTTGGATTCTATTTTTTGTCAAAATCCAGGAGAAGGTTATGATGCTAAAGTTCACGCAACAAGTCCTTATTGTCTTTATTTATCTCATAATACACCTTCAAGAAGGTTTATGCAGAAGTCACTTTGTAGGGCCTACATGTTGCGACTACTATAAAATGAAATAGGAAGTGTCTGTGATTAAGGAATACTGAATAGACATGGGAAGGTTCTCTACAACTGAGGATGGATCTGAAAAAGGAGCTCATCTGCCCCCTTTTTCCCTAAGAAATTTTATCTTGAATTATAGCTCAAAGGCTTTATCTACATCCCTTTTCCATCATTCCCATTTGCATCGATGTATTGTCAATTTCTCAACCCATCTCTATCTCAAGTTATAGATGTCCTTTTTTGGATTCTTCCAGAGTAACTGTTCCTTTTTCATATGATTTTGCCATGCTTTTCCACTTGTCTAGGTTGTCCCTCAGCCAAAAGTCACCCTCAATGTATGTTTGAATCCAAACATCTTTCATGCATGGTACCTTCATCTGGGGTTCCTCATTTATATTTTTAGGGGGTATTGCCTCCTCTTTTTCATCTCCTTTGTCCTTAGTCATAGTGTCCTTAGTTTGAGTTTCCTTGTTTATGTGCTCAGGAGGGATTACCTTCTTTGTTTAAATTGCAAAGTGAAAAGTCAAGGGAAAGCGACAACATTTCTATTATTTTTTATTTGAATGCGTTCCAGTCGTAGCTCACATGGATATTGTTCGCCGCTCACATCCACTCGAGCATACAGTAGAAGGCGTGTGGACCCCACAAGCAGAGAGAAAACGTTGACGCGGTTAATGGCCGGCATCTTGCTAACGCATGTGGACCCACACGCAGTGTGATAACGTTGACGTGGTTGATGGCCGGCCGCTTGCGTTAGAACGAACGCCTCTGGAAATACTTTATTTTAATAGTCGGTGTAGCCATCTCTGCACTCCCAAGTCCCAACGACTCCTCATTGCAATCCTCTCTGTAATTTCTCCTCTCTGAAACTATTCTCTCAACTCCATTGCATTGAACATCCAAAGGTTCCCATCCCCCAATTTCTATATCTGTTTTTATTTTTATAGCAATTGGTAATTTACATACCCAACGCCTGCATCCTCCCTCCCCAAACTCTGAAATTGAAATGGAAATTGAACGTTCTTCTCCTTTAACTACGATTGACGCTTCCTCCGCCTCCTACTCCACTGCTGCTGGTCCCAGCACCAGCGGCAGTAGCGATTACCGCTACGATGTGTTTATAAACCATCGTGGCCCTGACACGGAAAAGACCTTCGCTACCGATCTCTATCGTCGTCTCCTTTCACATGGATTCAGAACCTTTTTAGACCAGCAGGAATTGCAAGAGGGACTCAATTTTCCTTCTCAAATAGCAGACGCTATTCGAACTGCCTCGGTCCATCTGGCCATCTTTTCTCCAAGATACGCGGAATCACCATGGTGTTTGGATGAACTCCTCCTCATGCGAAAATCAGGGGCTCCCATTATCCCAGTATTTTACAAGGTCATGCCTGCTGAGCTTAGGCGGACACAGAACAAAAGTGGAGTGTTTGGTGAGGCCCTGCACAATCTCCAGATGAAGAAAACGAAAGACCCTCAAACTGATATGACTGTGCCACGATATGACTGCGCCACCATTCAAAATTGGAGAGATGCTCTATCGAGTGTTGCAGACATAAGTGGGTTTGATCTGGCCGGCGCGTTTAACGGGTGAGATCTCCAACTCCCTTTCTATGGTTATAATAGATAACATGTATATGTATATGATTCTTTGCCTATGGTTTCATTTATTTATTTTAATGTTTTTTTCAATAACTAGCGACGATAGTCGCATGCTAGATAAGATCGTCCAACGCGTGGTGAATATGGTTCCAAAGACAGTTGCATGTGGCCAAATTTCCCACCGGTTTGGATGGCAAAATAAAAGATTTCGAAAGAACACTACACAGCGGAAACGTTCAGGTCATAGGCATAGTCGGCTTGGGTGGAATGGGGAAGACAACGTTGGCGCTAGAGCTCTTTAATAGAAAGCGTTCAAATTATAATGAATCCTATTTTTTAGCGGATGTAAGAGAAAATGCTAGAAGCAGCTCTTTACATTCGTTGCAGAGTAAAGTTATGAAAGGGTTGACTAGGGGATTGATTCAATCAGAGTTCAATATAGACAACATCTATGAAGGTATAGGGAAGTTGAAAAAGCATCTCCGATCTTCTCATGTCTTACTAATTTTAGATGACATAGATCATGAGGATCAGCTAGATGCGTTTTTACCAGTTAAAGATGTCTTACGTTCTGATAGCTTAATTTTGATTACATCTCGGAACAGAGACGTCCTCAGAAGGTCAGGAGTAGAAGAGGCTTCCATTTATAAGTTAACAGGTCTTCCTACAAAACACTCGCGAGAGCTCTTTTGCTCTTATGCCTTCTGTCAGGCCTATCCCCCCAGGGGAT